>CAXKVX010001397.1:0-101036 GCA_964058865.1 Eleocharis quinqueflora
GTAACTGTTCACCAAAATCCCACGTAGAAGGATAGAATACTACTCTATGTGCTTCATGTCCGAGTACTTAATTTCTGAGTGGATCTGATTAGAGTACTTCATTTATGGATGATAACCATTCATGAAAACACCACAAAGCACTTATACTTCTATGAGAAGTGTTTCTAATCAGAGTACTTCATTTATGAATGGTAACCAATCAAGAAAACACCACAAGCACTAATGCTTCTATGAGAAGTGTTTCTAATCGAAGTACTTCATTTATGGGTGATAACTATTGCTTTGTGGTATTTTCTTGAATGGTTATCACCCCTAAATAAAGTACGTTGATTAGAAACACTTCTCATAGAAGCATAAATGCTTTGTGGTGTTTTCTTGATTGGTTATCACCCATAAATGAAGTACTTTGATTAGAAACACTTCTCATAGAAGCATTAGTGCTTTGTGGTGGTTCTTGATTGGTTACCACCCATTAATGAAGTACTCTGATTAGAAACACTTTTCACAGAAGTATAAGTGCTTTGTGGTGTTTCCTTGAATGGTTATCACCCATAAATGAAGTACTTTGATTAGAAACACTTCTCATAGAAACATAAATGCTTTGAGGTGTTTTCTTGATTAGTTATCATCCATAAATAAAGTACTCCGATTAGAAGCACTTCTGATAGAAGTATAAGTGCTTTGTGGTGTTTTCATGAATGGTTATCATCCATAAATGAAGTACTCTAATCAAATCCACTCAGAAATTAAGTACTCGGACATGAAGCACATAGAGTAGTATTCTATCCTTCTTCGTGGGGTTTTGGTGAATAGTTACAACACTTAAAATAAGTACTCAAAGAAGAAACTCTTCTCGTTGTAAGAAATGATGCATTGTGGAGTTTTCTTCAAAATGTTACAACTCATAAAGGAAGTACTCGGATCAAAACACTTCTCATGGTAGGATAAGATGATTTGAGGTGTTTTCTTTAATGGTTACCACTCAAAAATGAAGTACTCTAATCAGAAACACTACTCATAGAAGCATAAGTGCTTTGTGGTGTTTTCTTGAATGGTTATCACCCATAAATGAAGTACTTTGATTAGAAACACTTCTCATAGAAGCATAAATGCTTGTGGTGTTTTCTTGATTGGTTACCATTCATAAATGAAGTACTCTGATTAGAAACACTTCTCATAGAAGTATAAGTGCTTTATGCTCTTTTCTTGATTAGTTACAACCCATAATTGATGTATTATGATTAGAAACACTTCTCATTGAAGTATAAGTGCTTTGTGGTCATTTCTTGATTGGTTACAACCGATAAATGATGTATTATGATTAGAAACACTTCTCATTGAAGTATAAGTGCTTTGTGGTCATTTCTTGATTGGTTACCATCCATAAATGAAGTACTCTGATTAGAAACACTTCTGATAGAAGTATAAGTGCTTGTGGTGTTTTCTTGAATGGTTATCACCCATAAATGAAGTACTTCGATTAGAAACACTTCACATAGAAGCATAAATACTTTGTGGTGTTTTCTTGATTGGTTACCACCTATAAATGAAGTACTCTGATTAGAAACACTTCTGATAGAAGTATAAGTGCTTTGTGGTGTTTTCTTGAATGGTTATCACCCATAAATGAAGTCTTTGATTAGAAACACTTCTCATAGAAGCATAAATCCTTTGTGGTGTTTTCTTGATTGGTTACCACCCATTAATGAAGTACTCTGATTAGAAACACTTCTCACAGAAGTATAAGTGCTTTGTGGGGTTTTCTTGAATGGTTATCACCCATAAATGAAGTACTTTGATTAGAAACACTTCTCATAGAAGTATAAGTGCTTTGTGGTGTTTTCATGAATGGTTATCATCCATAAATGAAGTACTCTAATCAGATCCACTCAGAAATTAAGTAATCGGACATGAAGCACATAGAGTAGTATTCTATCCTTCTACGTGGGATTTTGGTGAACAGTTACAACACTTAAATGAAGTAATCAAAGAAGAAACTCTTCTCGTAGTAAGAAATGATGCATTGTGGAGTTTTCTTGAAAGGTTACAACTCATAAATGAAGTACTCGGATCAAAAACACTTCTCATGGTAGGATAAGATGATTTGAGGTGTTTTCTTAATGGTTATCACCCAAAAATGAAGTTCTCTAATTAGAAACACTTCTCATAGAAGCATAATTGCTTTGTGGTATTTTCTTGAATGGTTATCACCCCTAAATAAAGTACGTTGATTAGAAACACTTCTCATAGAAGCATAAATGCTTTGTGGTGTTTTCTTGATTGGTTATCACCCATAAATGAAGTACTTTGATTAGAAACACTTCTCATAGAAGCAGTAGTGCTTTGTGGTGGTTCTTGATTGGTTACCACCCATTAATGAAGTACTCTGATTAGAAACTCTTTTCACAGAAGTATAAGTGCTTTGTAGTGTTTTTTTGAATGGTTATCACCCATAAATGAAGTACTTTGATTAGAAACATTTCTCATAGAAACATAAATGCTTTGAGGTGTTTTCTTGATTAGTTATCATCCATAAATAAAGTACTCCGATTAGAAGCACTTCTGATAGAAGTATAAGTGCTTTGTGGTGTTTTCATGAATGGTTATCATCCATAAATGAAGTACTCTAATCAGATCCACTCAGAAATTAAGTACTCGGACATGAAGCACATAGAGTAGTATTCTATCCTTCTTCGTGGGGTTTTGGTGAATAGTTACAACACTTAAAATAAGTACTCAAAGAAGAAACTCTTCTCGTTGTAAGAAATGATGCATTGTGGAGTTTTCTTCAAAAGGTTACAACTCATAAAGGAAGTACTCGGATCAAAAACACTTCTCATGGTAGGATAAGATGATTTGAGGTGTTTTCTTTAATGGTTACCACCCAAAAATGAAGTACTCTAATCAGAAACACTACTCATAGAAGCATAAGTGCTTTGTGGTGTTTTCTTGAATGGTTATCACCCATAAATGAAGTACTTTGATTAGAAACACTTCTCATAGAAGCATAAATGCTTGTGGTGTTTTCTTGATTGGTTACCATTCATAAATGAAGTACTCTGATTAGAAACACTTCTCATAGAAGTATAAGTGCTTTATGCTCTTTTCTTGATTAGTTACAACCCATAATTGATGTATTATGATTAGAAACACTTCTCATTTAAGTATAAGTGCTTTGTGGTCATTTCTTGATTGGTTACAACCGATAAATGATGTATTATGATTAGAAACACTTCTCATTGAAGTATAAGTGCTTTGTGGTCATTTCTTGATTGGTTACCATCCATAAATGAAGTACTCTGATTAGAAACACTTCTGATAGAAGTATAAGTGCTTTATGGTGTTTTCTTGAATGGTTATCACCCATAAATGAAGTACTTCGATTAGAAACACTTCTCATAGAAGCATAAATACTTTGTGGTGTTTTCTTGATTGGTTACCACCCATAAATGAAGTACTCTGATTAGAAACACTTCTCATGGAAGTATAGGTGCTTTGTGGTGTTTTCTTGAATGGTTATCACCCATAAATGAAGTACTTTGATTAGAAACATCTCTCATAGAAGCATAAATGCTTTGTGGTGTTTTTTTGATTGGTTACCACTCATAAATGAAGTACTCTGATTAGAAATTCTTCTCATAGAAGTATTTAATTTTGTTAAACTAGGTTAAAAATGTACAAGAGTTCAAGTTATTTTTCTAGATATGTTTATATTGCAGGAAATAAGTGTTTAGAGGTCTAAGAAACTTAAACGGACGATTGGAAACAATAATCGATATATTTTCAATTTGTTAAAATTACGAGTTACTCTTTACTTTTATTTCCTACATCTTAACTGAATAGCAAATTCTAGGATTTTAATATTCAACTGAAAAGTTAAATATTAGATTCAGACCATAAAAAAAATTAATTAATTAACTAAGTATAAAAATGTGATGTCAATTAATTAAGGGATTAACCTGATTTCTTAGAATATTTGTGCCAAGTACTATAGGGTGAAAGATAATTATCTTAGTTAATCAAGGTAGTTAATAAACTTAATGAGTTTAGGTTAACATAATCAAGTATCGAATGGTAAAATTGTGTTAGTATGAGTATGGCGTTAATATAGAAATATCTCTTAGCACCTATGATACCCCAAAGTTATGCCTTCATAATTCTAAATAATATCTTTTATTTATCATATAAACAAAATAAGAGTGGATAAAAAATATGTTTATTCTCATCTATTTTTCTAAAATCATTTTATCGATTTTATTTTAAATTGCAACAACCATATTCCAATCAACCTTCTTGTTAATTTTCTAACAACTTCAATTAAATTGCAAAAGTATGAAACACAAATACGACTTGTTTATGTGGATTCCTCTTAAATACAAAACATAGTTGTATTCTTACGACTCTAAACATGAGAATTAAGATTATTATTTTTTAGATATATCAATATCCCATCAAAACATTATTCTATTTTTGTACTAAAATATGAGGTACTAAAGTTTTTAATAAATTTATGAATTATTTGCGTGTGAAATGGCGATTCTCCCATTTAACCAAACACATGACTTGGGTGCATGAATTTTTTGGCAAAAATTTGGGTACTTCAAAATATAGGTACACTAGATACTCTGGCCCATCTAAGCCGTCCAATTCATCAAAATTGGTGAAAAAATGATTCACTTTAATTTTTGCTATGATTTTTTCAAATAATCACTTTTCACCACGATGAATTGAACGACTAATGAATCAGATTACCTAGTGTACCAAATTTTTGCCGAACTTTTTTAATAGATAGACAATGGGCCCTATTGTGCCCTTGCCAATGGAAGAATGAACCTGGTCCAAGCCAAACGAATATCTATCCAAGTTTTAACAGTGAAAGCGGGCCTACTGTCAGTGGCATCGCCGCACTAATTCGTAGTTAGAAATGGAGCTATCCAGTAATATCCAACAAGAAATTAACTCAGAAAATTTCCATAGAGGGCCAAAGACTCAAAAAGTTCAACAGAAAGAGTCAATGAGACCATAAAAATTTTCACAGAGGGCCAGGGGCGCAAGTATTACTTGCGCCCCTAATAAGATTCAATTTTTTTCCTGAATTCAAGGTAATTATGCAGGACTTTTCAGGTGTAGGTCCCACATTCAGCGGCGCAAGTAATAGTTGCGCCCCTAAGTGCAGCTGCCAATTTTTTGACTAAGTTCATTACAAAATGTCATGTTAGTTGTAACAAAAAAATAGGTATAAATGGTAACATTAAATACATATAATAGTACAATAGTATTAATAATATATTTATAAATAGTATTAATATACAAATTTGTTATATTTATTAATATATAAATTAATAATATATTTGTTATTAAATAGTTCAAATTAATATATGAATACATATAAATAGTATTACTAGTATTAACAATATATTAATTATATTTCAAAATTAATAATATATTTATTATATTTATTATTATACAAATTAATACTATATTTGTTATTCAATAGTTCAAAATAAGGTTAAGCTTACTAAAAATGATAATTTAATTAAATTTAAGATAAAAATACGGTTAAGTTTATTTCAAATTAATTTGTATTATTTATAGTAATACTATTAAACATATACTATAAACAAAATAATAATATAGCAATCATTAATACTATTAGACATATTAATAATAATAAAGTACTTATTATTAGACAAATGCATAAGTTTAGAACCTACTAATACTAAATATGTTCAAAACTTTACGAGAAGTACAAATGGTCTAGTGGCAAGGGGATTTGGTTAGAGGGGCTGGGATGGAGAGAGGGCATGGGTTTGAATCCCCCTGCTGACCATTTTTTGCAATTAACTTGGGGGCACAACTATTACTTGCACCCCTAATGTTCACAGACAAGTTGGTGCATCCAGAGAGCAACCAGTTTCAAAATGAACACAGGGGCGTAAGTAATAGTTGCGCCCCCAAACAGTGCAAGTGAGGCCCACATTGCAGTGTCACACTAGTCTAGGTGCGCAACTATTGCTTATGCCCCTATTACTTGTGAATATGGGCAGATTTATTTTTCTGTTACATTTCCATTTGCCAATTACAAGAGTCAATTTAGAGAACTATAAACATCATAAATTAAAACAAAGTAGGTATCATAAACAACATCAAACAACATCAAACAATTTAGAAAAATATAAATTGTCACAATACATTCTCAAAAACAAGAAGTTTTCTACTTGTCTCAAACAAACAACATACATATTCAACATATTAAATTACATAAAATTCCTCATTATCACCCACCCCTACTGCGCCTAGTATGACCCCTGCCGTGACCACGAGTATCATAAGCGAAAGAAGTATAAGCAGAAGGTGCTCTACCCGTCCTAGTAGTGTGTTACAGTAAATAATAAAAAGAAAGAAATAATAAATTGTTGTAGTATGGGACATTTAATTTATTTTTTTCCCCAAGGCTCTTGCTACAAATAAAAACATTACAGAGGGTTATTTGCAAAAAGTCCAATTAAACTTAGTAGATAACTTTGTTTCTTTCTCTGGATCCTTCCTGTCGCTCCAATTTGTTTCCCTTTTCGCCTCTTCTCTTCTGTCCTCTTTTCTTTCGTTCTTCTTTTCGTGGGTGAAGCAAGACAGAGAAAACCCCCTTTTGTGCCTCCTCTCGGTGTATCTACTCCATCAAGGTCACCTAAATTCCATAAGTCTATCAGCTCTCTCTATTCCCAATTTGGTCTCTTCCTCCTGATTTATCCTGCGCCAACAGCAAGGCCCACACGGTACAGAGCAAGGTGCTGCACCTTTGCTGTAGACCAGAGCCATGGAACAGAGTCGAGCTGTGTGATTGGTTTTCGGTACTGAGCGTTGCTGGTATGACCTTGAATATGTCCTCTTCTTCTTCTTTTCTCTCCGATTAGGTATATCGTGGGGGTAATTAGAGCTGAACCTTTGCTGTCAGGCTTGTGCCGATTTAAGTGTTGTTCATTATTGATTTGCCGGTTAGGATTGTTAGTTACAGTTGATACTTCCTTACAGTTGCTTTTTATCATACCTCTCTGATGTTGTGATTCTGTATGTGATCCAAGTGCTGGTTGAGAGTGTGAAATCTCAATATGAAAATGAGTTAATTGAAAGAAATTCAGGGAATAGTTAGACCATTAAATTGGATCACTAATGTGGTTCCCATGGAGTAAAGGAAAGAGGCATGCTTGATTATTCTAATTGTTGAAATATAGCAAGTATATTGTGAGTTACCTCTAGATGCATAGATAGGAGTGTCCAAATATCTAGATTGTTTGGTCTAACCAAACCAAAATTTATTCAAATAAAACGGTTCAGGTGTTCGAATTTATTGGTTCTGTTTGGTTTGTACATTTTAGCTACGTTGTTTAATTTTAGAAAGAAGAAGAGAAACATTAACAAGACTGAAATATTTTATCATCTTGGTTTTAGGTAGAATTACAAGGGATCAGGAAAGACTGATCACAGACACTTAGTAATCCGATACGCAGCAACTACTCGTCAGGTGCATAGTTTTATTTTCGGATTTATAAGGGGTTTGATTCTGAAATTTAAATATGATACTCTGCATTTTGATATCTGATTAAATTGCATAGTTTGGAAATTTCAGCATTCATGATTGTATTGAGTACTTGTATTGCATAACTGAGTGATCATTTTGTCCGGTTACCTATATTGCTTGTTCCCCATTTTTTATCTTCTGGAATGAAATTGAATTTGAAAAGAAAGCTAATATACGAAGGTCGAGGGTCGCAACCTGACTTCGTAAAACAGGTTCTTCTTTGGGCTTAACGATGGCGTCGGGTCAATGATTTTACATGTGTTTGTTTGAAATAGGAAATGTCTCAAAATTATGTGAATTGCATGCAGTGATATGAAATCTGAACCGAATTACCAGACTCATATTAATATAGTTTGAATTGTAAGAATCGATTGATACCATATAAACTCGAGACATGTTATGCTCCTTTCTAATCTTATTGTTTGATAGTCGTTTCATTTATTATATTGTCATTATATCATTATCTTTGCATATTGTGGATAATAAGTTTCAGAGACGTGATTTCTTGTATATACGAAATTGAAACTAAATATCGCACTGAGAAATTATATTTCTCATTATGTGTTTTATACATTTTTTTGCAGGTATTGGATTCGATGTGTGAGACGAGTCAGATGTCGTGTAGGCCTTTTGACCTTGTATAAATCATAATACTATATCAGTGTGTATATTTTATGCATCGGGATTTCACATCTTTTGTGTTGTTTGATACTTGTGAAAATTCCGATTTCCTGTTTTACCTTTTGTATATGGTTAGTTGTAAAATTGTTGCTTATAATCATTTCTTGTTATTTCATTTTATCTCTCTAGTTACTGTTACATCTGAAATAGTATTATGATCATGTGAATTGTAAATGCTATTTGAATATGCTTGGTAGTTAGCCTTATGAGTACATCTAATCATGTATTCGTGGCGGGGTATGTCGCCCTATCTGTCGGGGTGTGATAGTACCTTTTTGTGGTATCAGAGCAAGGTTTACCAAAAACCAGACTGGATAGGATGCGTGAGTGATATGCGACCGGGTAAGTACGAACGAAGTAAGTACTTGTTTAACAAACATGAAAGTTATTTAAACTAATTTTGTAGTAATGTTTTTTGTTTATATAGATAATCAGTGACATGGATCAAGGTGCGAGACGTCGTGGAGGACAACGAACACATGAACGTGCACCCGAACTGCAGGTTGAGAATCGTGATGCACGTGCGGGTGCTGCTGCCGAAGTGTAGAGACAGAGAGAAATGGATGAGCGATTGATAGCCACATATGAACGAGGTCGTCAAGTAGTAGATTAGAATAGGCCGGACCTTGCAGCTAATCAGGGTAGTGCAGGGGATCATTTTCGACAATTATACGACTCTTTCATGCGATTAGGACCTCCTATGTTTGATGGGAGTGGAGGTTATACATCAGCTGAAGAGTGGCTCGTCGGGATCAAGACGAAGTTAGTGTTATGCCGAGCTCCTGACGAGGATCGAACTGAGTTGGCAGAACATCAGTTGGAGAACACTGCTCGGTTTTGGTGGGATGGTGTCAAACACAATTTCCAGGGGGATGCACCGAGGATTCCCTAGAAGTGGTTCGAAGAGCAGTTTACCCGCCGATATTTGGGCACGATACATCAAGAGGCACTACGAAGGCAATTCATAAATCTCTGCCAGTCTAACCATTCGATAGCTGAGTACGACAACTTGTTCTTGAGTTTGTCTCGCTATGCACCTGTTATAGTAAATAATTAAAGAAAACATTAGTAAACAATTAAAAGAAAGAAATAATAAATTGTGTTGTAGTAGGACATTTAATGCATTTATGGTGCCAAGGACCTTTCTATAATTTGAAACCTTACAAGGGGTTATTTGCAAAAGTTTCATTTAAAATTGTAGAAGACCTCCTTTCTTTCTTTCGCTGGACACTTCCAACCGCCACATAAGTTCCTATCTTTTCTTCCTTCTTCTTGCCGTGGGTTAACAAATAAAGAAACATTTCTTTGTGCTTGGAGTGTTCACACCATCATTTTCTATTCCTTTCTCTCCTTGCCGTGGGTCAACAAGGAAACAAAATTTCATCTTTTTCTCTCTTTGCCGTGGGTAAAGTCCAAAGCAAGACATAGGACATTTCTTTGGTACTTGGTGTGTTCACACCATCAAGGTACTTGAAATAATTATTCCATCACTTCTTTGTTGTTTTGTCCTTCTTTCTCTTCTTTCCTTGCCGGGAGTATGGTAAAGCAAACAAAGATGCAATTAATGTAGAGTTCATGTGGTATGCAACATAAGATTGCAAAATAAGTATGCAAAATAAGTAAGTGGTATTGTTATATAAATTGTAATTAAGGGTTCATGTGCACCAAATAACTAAACCATACTTGTGTACAAGCATGTTGTAAGCATGTTATGTTCAATGTTAATACCAACCAAATTCAATTGAAAGGTCATACTAGTTAAGAATAAAGGTATACATGCCATTCATGTTTACATTCAATTTCCATTTAAGATTAATTAAAATCTATAGTTCAAAGTCTTAAAAAGAAGAAGGAAAATATTAGCAAAACTCAAAAATGTTATTATCTTGGTTTAGGTAGATTTACGGGGGATCAGGAGAGATTGAATACAGACGCATAGCGATTCGATACGCAACGACTACTCGTCAGGTGCATAGTTTTACTTTCGGAGTTACAAGAGGTTTGATACTGAAATGTGAATATGATATGTTGCATTTTGATATCCGATTGAATTGCATATTTTGGAAATTCATCATTCATGATTATATTGACTACTTGTATTGCATAATGGAGTATCATTTTGTCTGGTTACCTATATTGCTTGTTCTCCGTTATTGATTCTCTGGAATGATATGGAATTTTGCAAAAGAAAGGTAATATACGAAGGACGAGGATCGCAACCCGACTTCGCAAAACAGGATCTTTATGCGCATATAGAAACTGTCCCCTTTTGTGCTCAGTACCGGTTGAGATAGGGGAATATATTACTTATTTAGACCTAACGCTGAGACGTTGGGTCAATGATTTTGATATGTGATTGTTTGAATTATGAAATGTCTCGAAATGATGTGAATTGATATGGAATCTAAACTGAACTACCAGACCTATATTATTATAGTTTGAATAGTAGAACCGCTTGATACCATATATACTCGAGACATATTATGTTCCTTTCTTCTCTTATTGTTTGATAATCGTTTTCATGTATTATATTGTTATATTATCATTATCTTTGCATATTGTGGATAATAAGTTTCAGGTACATGATTTCTTGTATATACGAAAGTAAAACTAAATATCGCACTGGGAAATTATATTTCTCATTACGTTGTTTATACATTTTTGCAGGTATTGGGTTCGATGTGTAAGACGAGTCAGTTGTCGTGTAGGCATTTTCACCATTTTGTATAAATCATAATACTATATCAGTGTGTATATTTTGTGCATCGGGTTTTCATATCTTTTGTGTTGTTGATACTTGTGAAAATCTCGATTTCATGTTGTACTTTTGTATATGAAAACTTGTAAAACCTTTGTGGTATATGATCGTTTCTTGTGATATTATTGTATCTTTCTAGTATTGTACATCTGAAATGGTATTATGATTATGTGAATTGTAAATGTTATATTGATTACATTTGATTGTTAGCCTTACGAGTACATTTGTTCATGTATTCGTGGCGGGGATGTCATGCCCTATGTTCCGGGGTGTGACAGCACCGGACATTCGGAATGATACACATCGCTACCGGAGACAGTATGTTGAGGGTTTGGATCCAGAAATTGCGATAGTGGTGGATAGTCCAACAGTGGTCGGGATACAAGCTTTGATGGAGTATGCTGAGCAGGTTGAGGTGCATCATCAGAGAAGAGCTCAACAAATGACTGAAAGGAATGTAAAGGCTAGGATGGAGATACTGATGAGTCAGAGTCAACCTGTGCGTGTCATACAGCCACCAGGATCATCTTTCCAAACTCCGACAACACCAGGGACAAGGACCAATTCGAGCTCGACAAGTTTACTGTGGTGCCGAAGATGCAGGAAACCATATCCAGAACCAGAGTGCCGGTATTTAAAATGTACTTGCTTCATCTGCGACAGCAGTGATCATTGGGCACGAGACTGCCCTAAGCAGCGGCAGAGTTTGCCAGGCTCTAGCAACACAGGAACAGTGGCAGGTCGAGGACGTGGTGTACCCCCCATTCAGAGGCAGGGGTTACTTCCTCAGAGAGGAGGACGAACTGGAGGGTCGGTTGCAGTTCATGCAGTGGATACAGTTGAATCGCAACAAGAGGTAGTTGGGGAGGAGAAGACAGATCAGCAGACCGATCTGATGGCAGGTACTCTTTGTATTTCCGGACATCCAGCTTATGTTTTGATTGACACGGGTTGTAGTCATTCTATAGTCTCCAGCACTCTTGTCGAGAAATGCGGATGGCGAGTTATGTCGAGCAAGAAAACGATGGAAGTTCATACTCCTCTAGGGAAAACCACGCAAGTGATCAAAGAATGCCAAGGAGTACGAATCAAGGTGGATGGTCGAGAACTTTCAGGAGATTTACTAGTGATTGATATTGAAGAATATTATGTGCTCTTAGGTATGGATTGGCTGACGAAGCATGCTGCAATAATTGATTGTCCACGCCGAAGAATTCGATTTGAAGTGCCAGGAGGGTCCATTTGCACGTTACGATATCGACAAATCGGGGACCACATATTGAACATTTCTACATTACAGGCGAAACACTTAATATCATCCGGGTGTGCTGCATATCTAGCAATGGTAGTCTCTATTTCCTCGAATGTTCCAAACATCTCCACCATCCCAGTTGTGGTGGAATTTCCTGATGTATTTCCTGAAGAGATCGCAGGACTACCACCTAAAAGAGATGTTGAATTTGGTATTGAGCTACTACCTGGTACGACACCAATTTCCAAGACTCCCTACCGTATGGCTCCAACAGAACTTAAGAAATTGAAAGTGCAGTTGGAAGAGTTGTTGGAAAAAGGATTCATTCGTCCGAGCACTTCGCCTTGGTGAGCTCCTGTTCTCTTTGTACGTAAGAAAGACAGGACTTTGAGGTTATGTGTGGATTATCGGGAACTGAATAGGTGACAGTGAAGAATCGATATTCGTTACCGCGAATTGACGATTTGTTTGATCAACTAAGAGGTTCATTAGTATATTCCAAAATCGATTTGAGAATGGGGTACCATCAAATGAAGATTAAGACCCAAGATGTGGAGAAGACTGCATTTCGAACTCGATACGGCCATTATGAGTATTTGGTGATGCCGTTCGGATTGACTAATGCTCCTGCAGCCTTCATGGACCTTATGAATCAGGTTTTTCGAGACATGTTGGATTCAAGTGTAGTGGTTTTTATTCATGATATCTTGGTGTATTCGGGATCGCATGAAGAACATTATGGACTTCTGCGAGGGGTGTTACAGCGATTGCAGGATCACAAATTATATGCTAAGTTGTCGAAATGTGAGTTTTGGTTGGATCAAGTGTCATTTTTGGGACAAGTAATTTCAGGTGAAGGTGTAGCAGTGGACCCGGAAAAAGTACAAGCAGTGACAGAGTGAAGCCGACCTATAAATGTGAGCGAGATACGAAGTTTCTTGGGCATGGTAGGATACTACAGACGTTTTGTGCAAGGATTCTCGCAAATAGCATGGCAATTGATGACATTGTTGCACAAAAATGTCAAATTTTTGTGGGGCGAGAAATAGGAAAGAAGCTTTCAGGAGTTAAAGAAACGGTTGGTTTCAGCACCAATTCTAGTGATGCCATATTCGAAACAAGACTTTGTAGTTTACACTGATGCATCACGAGTTAGGTTAGGCGCAGTGTTGATGCAAGATGGACATGTAATAGCCTATTGATCACGAAAGTTGTGACCTCACGAGCAAAATTATCCGACTCATGATTTGGACTTAGCAGTAGTGATCTTTGCACTAAAGCTTTGGCGACATTATCTATATGGAACAAAGTGCAAGATTTTCACCGACCACCAGAGTTTAAAATACATATTTACACAGAAAGAGCTAAATATGAAACAAAGAAGATGGCTTAAGCTAATGAAGGACTACGAATTGGATATTCAATACTATGCCGGAAAAGCCAATGTGGTAGCAGATGCACTAAGCCGAAAAGGCCAAATCAATCTAGCGTCGATGATTACTCAGGAATCATGGTTGCTTGAAGAGATGAGATTGATGGGTTTATATGTTGGAGCATCTTCTGTTCACAAAAACATTAACCACTAGACTGGCCAGTACAGGACCTTTGATAATAGCAGCAATAATGTTGGCAGCTGTAAGTATTCAACCAGGAATGCATGAGCGCATGAGGAATGCACAAAAACAAGATCCAAAATGACAAAAGTTTCAAGAAGGTGTCGACTCGGGTCGAGGTACTCCTTTTTGTGTTGACAATGAAGGCATATTACGTTTTGGTGATCGTATCTGTGTACCATATGATGTAGAATTGAAGTCATTAATTATATTTCAGGCGCATGAGTCGGGGTATACAATTCATCCTGGGGAAGTCAAGATGTATCAGGATTTAAAGAAGTACTTTTGGTGGCCTAACATGAAACAAGAGGTGGTACAGTATGTGGAGAAATGTCAAGTGTGTCAACAAGTTAAAGCAGATCAACACAAGACAGCCGGACTTTTGCAGCCGATTGTACGACCCAAGAGTAAGTTCGAAGCAATCACGATGGATTTCGTGAGCGGATTTCCCAGAACAGTGGGGCGATATGATACGATTTGGGTAATTGTGGATAGGTTGACAAAGGTAGCTCATTTTATTCCAACCCGAACAGATGCAACGGGAAAAGACCTAGCCGAAGCATTTATGAGATTTCAATTCAAATACCACGGATGTTCTCGGACAATAATTTCCGATCGTGATGCCCGTTTTACATCAAACTTTTGGCAAAGTTTTCAAGAGTCGATGGGCACAAAACTGAACTTTAGTTCCGCACATCATCAACAATCTGACGGACAATCAGAAAGGACTATTCAAATGTTGGAGGACATGTTATGAGCTTGTGTTTTAAGTTTCAAGGGTTGTTGGATTGATTATTTGCATTTGATTGAATTTGCATATAACAATAGCTACCATTCGAGCATCAGAATGCCCCCGTTCGAAGCACTATATGGACAGTCATGTCAGGCACCGTTGTGGTGGAAACAAGCTGGGACTTACGTACCAACTGGACCTGAAATGATGCAACAAACAGCTGAAAAGACTCGAATTGTGTCAAGCTGACTCAAAGCGGCTCAAGAACGACAAAAACGATATGCAGATGTACGTCGGAGACCTTTGGAATTTCCAGAAGGTGAACATATCTGGTTCAAGGTGTCCCCAATTCGAGGAGTACATCGTTTTGGTGTGACTAGGAAGCTAAGTCCCCGTTACATTGGACCTTTCCAGATTCTACGACGAGTGGGACCTGTAGCATATGAGCTTGCATTGCCTCCATCATTGGCTCGAGTACATCCGGTTTTTCATGTATCACAACTTCAGCGTTATGTACGGGATCCCTCTCATCATCTAGATTTCTCTGAATTACGATTGGATGATACACTCGAATATCAAGAAGAACCGATGCAAATTTTGGATTGAAAAGAACAACGACTTCGAGATCGAACCATTACATTGGTGTTGGTTCAATGGGGTCATCATTCCAAGAACGAGGCAACTTGGGAGTTAGAATCGAAAATCCGAGAGCGATATCCCGAGCTATTCCATGAACCAGGTACAAATTTTGTTCAAAGGATTGAACAAGGTTCTTAAGGAGGGGAGATGTTACAGTAAATATTAAAAAGAAAGAAATAATAAATTGTTGTAGTATGGGACATTTAATTTATTTTTTTTGCACCAAGGGTCTTGCTACAAATAAAAACGTTACAGGGGGTTATTTGCAAAAAGTACAATTAAACTTAGTACATAACTATGTTTCTTTCTCTAGATCCTTCCTGCCACTCCCATTTGTTTCCCTTTTCGCCTCTTCTCTTATGTCCTCTTTTCTTTCTTTCTTCTTTTCGTGGGTGAAGCAAGACAGAGAAGACCATCTTTTGTGCCTCCTCTCGGTGTATCTACTCCATCAAGGTCACCTAAATTCCATAAGTCTATCAGCTCTCTCTATTCCCAATTTGTTCTCTTCCTCCTGATTTCTCCTGCACCAACAACAAGGCCCACTCGGAACAGAGTCGAGCCGTGTGATTGGTTCTCGATACTGAGCTTTGCTGGTATGACCTTGAATATGTCCTCTTCTTCTTCTTTTCTCTCTGATTAGGTATGTCATGGGGGTAATTAAAGTCGAACCTTTGCTGCCATGGCTTGTGCCGGTTTAAGTGTTGTTCATTATTGATTTGCCGGTTAGGATTGTTAGTTACAGTTGATACTTCCTTAAAGTTGCTTCTTTATCATACCTCTCTGATGTTGTGATTCTATATGTGGTCCACGTGATGGATGAGAGTGTGAAATCTCAATATGAAAATGAGTTAATTGAAAGAAATTCAGGGAATAGTTAGACCATTAAATTGGATCACTAACGTGGTTCCCATGGAGTAAAGGAAAGAGGTATGCTTGATTATTCTAATTGTTGAAATATAGCAAGTATATTGTGAGTTACCTCTGGATGCATAGAGAAGAGTGTCTAATTATCTGGATTTTTTGGTTTAACCAAACCAAAATTTATTCAAATAAAATGGTTCAGGTGTTCGAATATATTGGTTCTGTTTGGTTTGAACATTTTAGCTACATTCTTTAATTTTAGAAAGAAGAAGAGAAATATTAACAAGACTGAAATATTTTATCATCTTGGTTTTAGGTAGAATTACAAGGGATCAGGAAAGATTGATCACAGACACTTAGGGTCCGTTTGGCACTCCCATGAATAGCCTATTCTTTGGAATATATTTGCTATTCCAAAAATTGAAAGTGCCAAACACGGTTCAGTATTTTGGAATAGAGTTGGTTTTAGCTAATCCGCTATACCACCCATATGGTGGTATAGCCGGTTTACTATTATTATTCTTCATTAGTGTTATTAATGTATTATTATAATATTTATTGTTATTATTATATTATTATTATAATATTTATTGTTATATTATATTATTATTATAATATTATTATATTTAATTTTATCATTATATTATTATAATAATATTATTATATTATATATTATTATAATATAATTATTATATTATTATATATTATTATATTTTTATATTATTATAATATTATTATATATTATTATTATAATATATTATTATAATATTATTACACTATAATAATATTATTATATTTTTATAATGATATTATTATAATATTATTATTATTATTATAGTATAATAATATAATAATATTATTATTATAATATATTATTATAATATTATTATATTATTATATTTATTGTTATTATTATTTTATAATAATATAATAATATTATTATATATTATTATAATATTATTACACTATAATAATATTATTATATTTTTATAATGATATTATTATAATATTATTATATTATTATAGTAATATTATATTTATTGTTATTATTATATTTATCGTTATAATATTATTACATTTATTATTGTTATAATATTATAATAATATTATTACACTATAATAATATTATTATATTTTTATAGTGATATTATTATAATATTATTATATATTATATTTATTGTTATTATTATTTTATAATAATATAATATATTATTATAATAATATAATTATTATATTATTAGTCTTAATATCACCCTTCAACTATTCTATTCCAAATCACAAGTGCCAAACAACATTGAATAGCTATTCTACCACTCTTCTACCACTCTTCCAAAATCACACTATTCTAGCTCTATTCTACTTTTTTAGCTATTCTAGCTCTATTCCTTGAAATGCCAAACGGACCCTTAGTAATTTGATACGCAGCGACTACTCGTCAAGTATGTAGTTTTATTTTCGAATTTACAAGGGGTTTGATTCTGAAATTTAAATATGATACTCTGCATTTTGATATCTGATTAAATTGCATATTTTGGATATTTCAGCATTCATGATTGTATTGACTACTTGTATTGCATAACTGAGTGATCATTTTGTCCGGTTACCTATATTGCTTGTTCCCCATTTTTGATCTTCTGGAAGGAAATTGAATTTGAAAAGAAAGGTAATATACGAAGGCCGAGGGTCGCAACCTGACTTCGCAAAACAGCTTCTTTATGCCCATATAGAAACTGTCCCCTTCTGTACTCAGTACCGGTTAGGATAAGGGATTATATTACTTCTTTGGGCCAAACGATGATGTTGCGTCAATGATTTGACATGTGTTTGTTTGAAATAGGAAATGTCTCGAAATTATGTGAATTGCATGCAGTGGATATGAAATCTGAACCGAATTACCAGACCCATATTACTATAGTTTGAATTGTAAGAATCGATTGATACCATATAAACTGGAGACATGTTATGCTTATTTCTAATCTTATTGTTTGATAGTCGTTTCATTTATTATATTGCCATTATATCATTATCTTTGCATATTGTGGATAATAAGTTTCAGAGACGTGATTTCTTGTATATACGAAATTGAAACTAAATATCGCACTGAGAAATTATATTTCTCATTATGTGGTTTATACATTTTTTTGCAGGTATTGGGTTCGATGTGTGAGACGAGTCAGATGTCGTGTAGGCCTTTTGACCTTGTATAAATCATAATACTATATCAGTGTGTATATTTTGTGCATCGAGATTTCACATCTTTTGTGTTGTTTGATACTTGTGAAAATCCCGATTTCATGTTTTACATTTTGTATATGGTTAGTTGTAAAATTGTTGCGTATGATCATTTCTTGTTATTTCATTTTATCTCTCTAGTTACTGTTACATATGAAATGGTATTATGATCATGTGAATTGTAAATGATATTTGAATATGCTTAGTAGTTAGCCTTACGAGTACATCTGATCATGTATTCATTGCGGGGTATGTCATGCCATATCTATCGGGGTGTGACATAGTGGGCCGTAATGGAATGATATTGTCGTCCTCTTCATCACGATTGGTGGTTTGTCTAGAAGCTCCAAATACATACTCGGCTGCACGTTCGACCTCCTCATAGAGCGTACGCTCCACATTTTCTTGGCCAGTCTCTCATACACTGCCATGAGATAGGTGTGAGTAATGAGGGTTAAAAAGTGGTGCCTCTGGCATTTGACTTGCATGCTCGCCACCAACCAATTGACCCAACCACTCATAATGCTCTAGTTGAACACGCAAACCCTCTGCTATTGATGGCTCCATATCCTCATCTCGCAAGACATGCTCCAACATCAAATTTCTGAAAACGACTCCTTGATCGATGTTTTCAATGTTTTTGCGACATGTTCGTTGCCCTCATTATCAGATCAATTTTTTTGAAAATAAGCTTCGGCAGGTGCTTTTGCATCTTTCTATCGAAGAACTTTTCTCGCAAATATTTTCATGACATTATTGGCATTATGTGCAATAACACCAATAGCTTCCCTTTGCGAGATTGAGGTTACGAAGCACCAGATAATAAATTGAGTTAGTAATTTACATTATTTGAGGCAAATATAGGAAACAAGTAAATTGATTTACCGTTTGTTGCACCACTTCGCCTTGCATGTTAAAAGTTCTTTCAATTCCACGCCCTTGTGGTGCTAGCAGGTTGAACGCATTTCTAGCAACTGACCCTCTCCAATATACCGTTCTCATGCCTTCACGATTGAACCATGCCAAGTAATGTTCCCAAGGGCCATTCATAAAACCGTGTCCCAAATCGATGGTATTTGCCAACCTATTCTCCCACGTTTGAATGTAGCCCTCATGATATATCTTCCAATCACACCCTTCAGTTTTTTTATTGTGACATACCTTATGAAGGCAATCAGAATCAAGAGGTGACAATGGAGGCGGGACTTGAGTTTGGAAACCAAATTGTCGCGCAATCCGTGCCGGATCATGCCACTCGACGATCCAGAAAAAAATGAGTGGCCCCCGGTAACGAAAAAGACTCAAATGGTCTTGCTCATTACATATCAGGCAATATTGCTACAACGTCTTCATCATAAGGCCAACATTCTGGACCATTCTCGTCAAGTGGCTCAAATCGCCACCTGTAACATTTTAAATAATGTTAGAATATAGAGTTATTCAAGAATATAGAGTTATTAAAGTAATAACAAAATACTTGTAAAGGGTGATACTTTTGTGCGGTTCGTCTTCATAGTCATGGGTCGGCCCCAACAATCTTACCCCGTACGACATATCACCGGGTAAAGCCTTTGCCCTCAGATGTCCAATAGGAAGCCGAGTCCAAACCCACATTTGCAAAAACTGTTAGTTAAGTGACCTAGAGGACCAATCATTTGTGAGGGTATTCTTGTTTAGTTTTATGTATTGGATGATTTACATCATTTTGTTCCTTGAGTTTTATATATTTCATAGATTATTTGAGTTGAGGACTTGGATTGTGAAACTCTATGATTGATTATTAAACTCTTAATAGTCTCTAGTCTTATATCATTAGCATGGAATACATAATGATTATATATAGACTAGTATGTGGATTAATGCATGATCATGTTTCACAGATCATTGATACGAGGTATCCGTTTAATCACATAAATATAAATGTACGGGATACATGATATTGGACATGACCCACCTTGACTTGCTATAGAGATTGTGTTTTTATCATCAGCAAAGTCACAAATTAGTATTGATTCTATTATCCGAGATATCATAATTCTAGATAATTAACGTATATTTTGTGCGATTATCAAACGCTGCTTTTAATCGAGGGCTATAAAGATAATTTTCGGATATACATGAATATGCTAGAAGTTATGGATAGTTAATATGATATATTTGTCCGTCTCATTTAATATGAGATTAGTGATATCTCTCGACCCCTTGATGCAGTGATAATTATTATGCATGCATTTGTGATCATGAGATGATACAAATAATAATTATGCACTGAGGATCATGAAAATGATTAATGATCAATGATGACACATTCCAACGCTTGACATTAATCAATGATATTACGAGACAAACGAATCAATACGAAAGAATAAAGGATCACGATTTGTCTGTGTTTGATCGGACGATCATAATGCATTGCTAGATGCCAATTATGATTTATAAATTAATTTGCATTAATTTATTACTGATCATGACATAGATCCTAAAGGGTCGCTCTATTCGACAAGTTGAAGCATGGAACAATTAATTGATTGTGCAGGACATGATTAATTATATTAAATTTGAGCGGGGCTCAAATTATGAATGAGATGTACTAGCCACACTTTATGATTGTATGAGGCGACAAATGAAGCAGCGCCGGGCAGAGACACTATCTACAACCATCTCAATGTACCCGGGATCCTCATCATCTTATGCAGTGACTATAAAATGGAGGTTTTCGGAATGTGTGTGCCGGTGACATAAGATAGGTAAACATCTACAGGTCAGGGATCCTTTCTTCATTCCTCATACATAATAGAAGTCGTCCGGGGACCACCACAGCTCCTCTCTTCTCGAGAATCCATACACCCCTTATCAGTGTAGGAACAACTATCTCTTGAGCACAGGTATAAGTTCGGCCTCAATGGGAAAATGGAGCACCTAACAACGCATCTTCACAGACCAAGAACTACGAGATCGCCCCTTTCATTCTGGGGTGACGGAGGGATCGTACTATTCGAGCCTTTTTTTCATGCTTTTCCCGAGGGTCTGTAGTCTGTAGAAAGCAGCAATCAAGAGGATTTCCCTAATCCTCCCTTCCGGAAAGGAAGACTTCGACTTAGAGTGAGCTCAAGCCCATAAAACATATTATTGTTCTTGACTCATCTTTGTGTGCATTAACCTCCTTATTAATTAGATTTAATGGCTTGTTACTAATAAATGGTTATATATATGCATGGCGCATATAACTCTCAACCATCTCTCATATATAATAAATAGAAGGTTATTTTTTGTTTTAATTTTTTTTTCTCCTGGTCGACGGGATTAAGGGAAGATAAAAACCATATCTCAAATATATTTTAAAAAGAGGTGATTTGGGTTTTGAGTTCTTCTCTCTCTCTGACGTGGTTAAGAAAAAAAATGAGAAACCCAAAATAAATAAATATATCCAATTCAATTGAATTTTGATTCCTCTCATGTGTTGAAATAAAAAAGAATTCAAAATTTTTGTTCTATAGAAGATCTAACAATCTTGCTTCGACTCGTCAAGAAGTGCACGTGATAGAGGCTTTACGTTTGGGAAGCTTTCGTGAGACGAGACGAGAACCGACATCCTTGCCGTTGATCCGTGAACACGCGAGCAACCTCTACGCAAAGAAAGTCATCGCGCTTGGTTACGATACCAAGTAAGGTACAAAATTCACAACCTTGTTAGATTCGAATTTTATACACATGATCCTTGAGATTTAAATTGGGTTGCATGGAATTTTTAAAATTCCGCATATCATGCACGTAACAAAACCCTACAAAATATCAATGGCCCTCAATTTGTTTGTTTCTCTTGTCGAATGCATCGCATAGAGCACAATACAAACGCGCGAGCACTGCCGAACCCCACTAATAACATCCAATTTGATGACATGCAACTACCATGACTGGATTTTACAAAAATAAAGGAAAAACTAACCTTGATATGGAAAGGGAGATGACAAAATGAACACCAAATGAAGCAAGGAAGAGTAAGGAGAGGGGAGATATTTCTTTGGTAGTGGAGAAAATCAAGAAGAATGAGAAGAGAGAGCAAAATTTTGAGAGAAAAAAGTTAGGGGCGGATTTGAGAATAAAATAGATTTGGAAGAAAAAACTAGAGTTTTGTAACTACAGATATTCAGATGCGCAACTATTACTTGCGCTCCTAAATAGTACAGATGATTGATTTGTGGGACCAGAAAAGTCACAAGTAAACAACACCTATTGGGGACGCAAGTAATACTTGCGCCAATGAGATTGCATGAAATTTTTGCTCTCTGAATATCCCAGTTTGTCTATGAATATTATATGCACAAGTAATAGTTGCGTTTCTGAATGTGAAACTCACATCTGAAAAGCTTTTGCAAAATTAACTTGAATTCAGAGAAAAATAGAATCTTATCAGAAACGCTATTTATTAACTCTATCCATCGAACATTTTGAACTTTTTGGGTCTTGACCTGTACTCAAATTTTCCAGCAAACCCTAGACAGTACGAGCCCCTCCATTTTCCCTGCTGTCGTCTCTCTTCTCGTTTGCAACAATGGCGTCGCGCTGCCGTGCCTTCTCTAGACCCGCCTTCTCCTTTTACAAGTCAGGCTCTTTCGCGAAACCCTCAACTCCTCTCTCCTCGAGCTCTCTTCCTCGTCCTTCTCCTTCCTTTCTCAGGTAATATCACCGATTAACCCAATCAATTTTACATTTTTACTCTCTACAATTGTAACCATTCCTGCTACCAGTTCTGGTGTAATATAAAATATTAGCACATTGAACTTATTAAGTGAAAACAAGGGCTCAATCTATCAATTTTCTCTCGACATTTTACTTTCAATGCTTTAATTGATATATAGAGTGAGGCGGGAGATGGTGGTGATGGAATCACTGATGCCATTACACAGTGCTGTGTCATCAGCACGGCTGACATCTCGACTGGGGATCAATGCATCGTCTAGGTCACTATCACAGGGTATGCTCTGCCAATCGAACCCTGGGGTCTGATCTCCTTTACCAATTTCTTTGATTTTCTCTTATTCAGTAAGCCACTGGCTCCTCTTGTTTGCTCTAATTTTGTTTTCCTGCACTATCGCTCATCCAAAGCATGCGATTTTGATACGTATAATAAATTGCTTGTTGGTAAAACTAAGTTAATCTGCAGTTTCATGCAAAGCATGAGATTCTGTGGAAACAGACTATGTTTTATGCAGTTTAAATTAATCTGCTGTGGTGTTCAACTTCAAACATTTTGATGTAAACTAAGTTACTCAGTTTTTTTTTTTTTTTTTTTTTTGAAATAAGTGGGCTTAAAATCCCACCACTTCCATTTTCATAGAAAATAAAAAGTTACAAAAGAACAAAACACACACAAATACACGACTTATCTACTCGTGCATACTATCTAAAACTCTAATCTAATCTATAAGTATACCATATCAGCCCCTAATCATATATCCAAGCTCAAAATTAAAACTCAAAATTAAAGCACAAGCAAAAATCTATCGCACCCCTGATCCTACCCCACTGACTACACAACCATTCTACACCGTACCAGTATCCTCTGCATCCATCTATGTCCTCACCAGTTAACCAGCTCGAACTGGTACACCAACACCTCTGGTATCTCTTTGTACTGTACCCACAGCTTCCATACCAGTTAATTGGTAATCCCATACCAGTCAACTATTGATCTCCTTTTTCCACTGGTACCTCAGCATTTTCATCTGTTGCAATATCAGCATCACTGTACCAGACTTACCAGTTGCCATAGCGTGATACCAGCCACTTCACGGGAGCTTCTTGCTATTGGAACTCGGATCAGCCACTTCCTTCTCTGTTGATGCAGCTGAGCTCAACTCCCTGATCTCGAGCTCCATAGACTCCACTTCGCTCCTCCCCTGACATCGCCCTTCAGTGCCTGAGATCGATTTGTTCTCACCTAGTCGCCGTCACGGTCTCCCCCTCGTCTCATCTCCAATGTCAGAGCATTCAAGCACCGTCGATGCCTTGCCTCTGTCGTGAGCAAGGCACGAATAACCATCCCCCTCGATCGGTTCTGGAAGTCAGGGTTACCCCGACGGCAATCTCAGTGAGACCTGTCGAGCTCCTTCACCTGGGCTTCAGTCTGACAGACCCATCTCAGTGTTGTTGATCTAATACCCCCTACCGCCATCCTTGTCCTTTTTCTAAACTCAGACCACCTTCACCTCAATCTGATCCTTCTTTCCTCTCTTCTTCATCAGATCTAGCCAAGAGCTTCCCCTTCTCGACACCTGCCTGTATCTTGAGCGAAGCGCGAGCTGCATCTCAGCAAACCTGAGAATCAGGTTAGAAATAGAGAACATTCAAGGTCTCTGATAGATCGGAGATCAGAAGCTGCGCCCGTCAGTCGCTCAGGGGCACTAGTCACCTCCTCTCTTTGATCAATCACCTGAAACTTCTAGATCTCACTCGGAGGCCGCCTCTTTGATCTAATCACCTCTGCTCTTTGATCAATCAACTAAGTCTCTCCCTCGGAGGCATCCTCATTTCCTCGATTCGTCGATTCGTCCATCTCAGATCTGACCATCGCTACACCTCATCGGCTGTGTCACCTCGCATCTCTGGACCGGGGGGGCGGGAAAAGAGAAGGAGAAAAGAAAGAAGAAGAGAAGGGGGGGGGGGGGGGGGAGGGAGGGAGAGAGAAGAGGGGCGGCGGGGAAGGTCGGAGGTGGAATCGCCTGGTTTCTCTCTTCTTTAAGTTACTCAGTTCAAAAATACAAGTTTTAGATCTTCAAGTTTTTGCAGAATGAAAACTTGGTCCTTGAACTTATTTTCACCAATTCGTACTTAACATTCAATACAAATCAAATTGGTCTTTGAACTTGACAAGGAACAAAATTGGTCAGTGAACAACAGAAAAAGAAGAAAAGTAAAAACTGTCTATAAACATCTGTCAAATTAAGGATTAAGATCCTTATCTGTTTATGAAAGTTGTTATGCTAGATGCCATAAGCCCATAACTTCCACATAAGACATTTCGGGATCAGCAAAGTTTAATTGATTTTTTGAAGTTCAGGAACCAATTTAATTACTTTGGAAATATAAAGGACCATTTTGTGCAAACAATAGTCCGGGAACAATTTTTTCTCTTTTTTTAAAATTGAACCAATTTGTTGCCAATGAAGGTTTAGGGACCAGTTGGTTTGCAAGAGTCCAAGGACCAAAGCTGTGGATTATCTTTTTTATCAATAATGACACCTTTGTTTGGGACTAAAGACTTTGTTGTTGTTAATCAATAATTATTACATCAATGTAAATTTTTCGTCGGAAAATTCAGATCTTGTTCTTGAACTTTCTCTTAATAACCAAAAATGTCCTTTTAACTTCTATTGATACCAATGATCCTTGATATATATATTTCTTTTCAAAAAGCCATGTTGGTTCCTGGATTCCATTCCCACCAATTAGTAATCGAACTTCTTAAAATTAATGAAATCGGTCCTTCAATTAGTCCTTTCACAAGGACTAGTTTTTTTTAAAGAGAATTTGAAGGTTTGAATTAGATTATTATTTTTTACTTTGGAATATTTGAGCACTGTTGTGGCAGGGATCGAACGTTTTTTCTGTTTCTGAAGTGGAATGGCAAACTTCTCTTTTTTTTCCCTGCAAAGCTTCCAAAATAATTTGGTGCAAATAGTAGGAATAAGTTGGGTTTCTTGGACAAGTCGAAGAAAAAAATCCGTAATGTCCCTTTCTTTGTTTCTACTTACTACAAAGTGTTTTAATAGTTGCTATGGTGTTCTAAGGAACTTGATATGCTCTTAATTCTACTCTGTACCTGCCTGAACCCTAACATAGGAAACAAGAAATCTAACATGAAATGCTAACCTTGTCTTGCCTGGGCAGTCTTGTTAACAAGGCATCCCAAAATTTAAGGGTCCGTTTGGCAAATCAAGGAATAGTGTCAGAAGAGTGGAATTAGAATAGTAAAAAGAGAATAATGTGATTTTGGAAGAGTGGTATTCTTGATTATTCTGAAGAGCAAAATTATCGTTTAATAAGTGTCAATTGAAATAGTAGAAATATTAATAGTTATGATAATAATAATGATTATGATATAGTATAATAATGATAACAATAATAAACTAAATAATATAATAAATTAATAATATTCTGCATTATTTTTCAAAATAAATACAAATAATAAAATCGACGATAATAATAATAATAATAAATACAATAACTAATAACTAATAACACAATAGTAATAATTATAATATAAGAAAAAATAATAATAATAATTTTATTACTTTTTAAAAATAATAAAATACTAATAAAATAAAGATACAATATAATATACTAATACTAATTAAGTAAATAGTACATTAAAATATTATTAATTATTAAATACAATACAACATAATCAAATAATAATGCTAATTATAGTAATAATAATAACAATAATATAAAAAGTATATAATATGCATTATTTTAAAATAATAATAAAAATAATAATTAATAGTTATTATTAATTTTATTTAATAATAGTTATATTATATATACTAAAATATTGTTAATTACAAATATAATACAACATAATCTATTAATAATGATAATAATAACAATCATATAAAAAGTATATAATATGCATTATTTTAAAATAATAATAATAATAATAATAATAATTAATAGTAATTATTAATATTATTTAATAAAGGATAATATAATAATATTAGTAACAAATATATTATATATACTAAAATATTGTTAATTACAAATATAATACAACATAATCAAATAATAATGATAATAATAACAATCATATAAAAATTATAATAGTTTGCATTATTTTAAAATAATAATAATTAATAGTAATTATTAATATTATTTTAATGATAAAGATAATATAATAATATTATTAATAATTATATTATATATAATGAGTTAGGCTAAAGTACTTTATAAAGCACGAATGTGCATATACTTTAGACCCACATCTCATAATACAAAGTGCAAATGACTGATTCGGATCGTTAAAAATGTTGTCCATACTAAAATCTACTTGAAAACCAAAATTTTCATTTTTTGAATTTTTTTACTATTTTATTGGATGGATAGAAAATTCGTTAAATTGGAGGTCTGTAAATCGTTAGATTGCTGAGTTTTCTACCTATCCGATAAAATAGTAAAAAAGTTTCAAAAAAATGAAAATTTTGGGTTTCCAAGTAGATTTTAGTATGGACAACATTTTCAATGGTATAGTAAAGATAATAACCCGACCCGGCCCGACTCGACCCGACCCGACCCGAACTCGCTCGACCCGCCCGACTTGCCACCTCTAGGTATAGTAAAGATAATAATAATACTAATAATGGTGATGATAATAATAATAATAATGATAACAATAATAGTAATAGTAATAATGATAACAATAATAATAATAATAATAATAATAATAATAATAATAATAATAATAATAATATTCTACAAATTGTAAGTTTAGACTAGCACCCTACGTCGTTAATCATGGACTAAAGTCGTACAACTATACCACTACTTCTAAATTTTAGCCTGTCATGGTTCTAGTACGTAGATCGCTGACTTTCTTGCACTCATATCTAATGCCTATTCTTTGGGGACATTCCATGCACTTAAGTCCATTTTTACAGCTTCATTCCATGTCAATTTCGGTCGACCCTTATTCGTTCTCGTATTTTCGACGCGACTTAAAACTCTACTACGTAATGGTGTACAGAAGGTCTCCGTTGGATATGCCCATACCATCTCAACGATGTTGAACAAATTTCTTTTCAATCGGTGCAACTCCAATCTTGTCACGTATATCGTCATTTCTAATGTGATCCCTTCTAGTATGGCCATATATCACCGTAACATACGCATCTCTATCACGCTCATCTTTTGGATGTAACGCATTTTAGTAGCCCAACATTTTGTTCCATACAACATTGCAGGTTTGATCACCATCTTATAGAACTTATCTTTTAATTTTTGTGGGACGTTTCTGTCACATAGGATGTCAGACGCTTGTTGTTATTTTATCCAACTCGTTCTTATTATATGACTAACATTGCTCCCAAAATTTAAAAATTAAAATTAAAATTTTGACACAAGCAACTGGCCATCCAAAGCATTTACACCTGTAATATTTTTTTTAAAGCAAGTGAATTCTGTAATTATTTAGGTGAATCATGCTTGTTTGTGTGTAATCAGGTATACTAAGCTGTGATATATTTTTCTTTTACCTTAGAATTTTGATAGATAACTATTTAAAAAACTTTCAACTCCGTCTATGTTTTACATAATCGGTCTTAAGTCCAGAAAGAAGGGTTATAATAGGTTTGACAAGTCAAATGTAAAAATTCATTCAATTTTATGAAAATGAAATTTAATATAGACTTCATTTTTAATTTACTCCAACTTGTTTGAAACGAAAGATTTTGTTGTTGTTGTTGTTTAACTATTTAAAACTTTCACTAAACAATTTCCTGTTTCTTTTTGCCAGAAAATGGTCTGAGTAGCCCTCGATAATATGATTTGATGTCACCGCCAGCTGCGCCTTCTGCTTCTGTACGGCTCAATGAATATTTAATAAAATATTCTTTTGTCATGTTTCTTTAGTTACGAGAACTCTGAGCAACTTAGGTCTGTAATGCAGGTTTAGTTGTGATTTTTCTGTGAGAGAAAACTTGGAATAACTATAAAAAGAATTTTTTTTTTCATTTCTTTGCAGCAGAATATCTGGCATAACTATATTCTGTATTTTCACCTGTTTTTTGATCATTTTATTTCCGTGGAAATGTTCTCTAGAATTGCTGTCGCACTAAATCATAATCATAAATTCATTCCCCATCATATTTTTTTTGTCAAGCTTAATTACCTTTTGTCACACTATATATTTTTTCGTATTATATTTTATAATATTTTATTAAATAAGATGTTAAGAAGAAAGATTGTATATTAAAGTTTTTGAGAACTGAAGAAAATTTTTTAATCAATTTTGCTAAAGATTCTTTACAGTAATAATTTAAAAATATTTCATCAAACTTTTAAGTTATATAAATTCAAATAAAATGTGTAATTCTTGAAATAATTAAGTATATCACAATCTATTGTATTATTAATTTATTTTAATTTTCTCGTACAACTCAAAGACATTTAAATTTTTTTAATTTCTAATTGGATTTTACCAACTAATATAAGTTAGTATTTTTATAGAAGAAATGTTGTATTTTAGATTATTTTGTTCAAAACTAAAGAAATCTTCAACATTTCTAAGCACTCTTTTATATTTAAGAACATTTTATATAATTAAACAATACTTTATTTTAAGAATTGATTTTCTATATGCAAATAAAAGTACAATTAAAATTTTGTAACATCGAAATATGTTACAAGTACAAATTCTATAACTAGAACAATAAGAATGACCCTTACCAATTTGAAGAATTTTAAAGTAAGAAATAATACTTCATCTTGAGAGAATTGATTCTAATGTAAATAAAATACTTTCATATGAATTACAAATAAAAGAAACAATCTTACTAAATTATGACTTTATTCACACACACACACAAATATATATGTATATATATAATGCGTTCTACAATCCAATTTCTGCGTCGCATGCAATAACCGTTCGATCGGCTTCAACGATCGTGCCATGCGATCTAATCGCTGAGCGAAAATATTAAGCCCCTTTCTCGTCCATTTGTTTCTCCAGTATTTTCTTTGGTTCGTCTCCTTTCCAACTCGCGCCCGATCAATTCCATTCTTCATCTCCTTCGTCCTTCATCTCCTTTCTCCATTTGTGATAACATATGTAGCAAGAATCTCATTCTCTCCCTGATAGCACTGTAGCGATTCTCACTATCCAACCAACAGTTACGAGCTACCGATTCTCATGTCATGAATAAAGGTACGAGAAATACACCACTGTTGCAACTCTATTCCATTTACAGTCCTCTAAATGAAGTACGATAATACAATTGTTCGTAGTCCCCTGTATGACCCCAAAGCCAAATCACAGGAAATTAGAAAACCAATCTTCCACAAACCAAAATACTATTAGGAGGTGATAATTTTGTCTGGCTTGGAACAATCTGAAATATTTCATGTACAGGCTTATCAATTGAAAGTGTTATTTCATTAAACTGTAATGATACATGATGTTTCAGTATTTATACACTATCCTAAGCTACTGGTACATTCTAAATCTTTAATCTCTATAACTAACTACTTGATTAATCACCATAACAGTGTCATAACAGATCTAACTATTTGCAGAACCTAACTGATTCATGAGGACCTCTGTTGCAATGTCATGTTGTCATGCGTGCAGCTTGTACCAGTATAGTGTTAGAAATCAGTGAAGACCTCAATAAATGTCCCTGTGTGAAGTCAGAAACTCAATTGGTCAGGAAGAAGAAGAAGTCCAGTTAAGAGCACAGTTGAGGGTGAGTCTTTTTTCATCGTTCATTTCAAAACAGGGGGTTGTAATTAAGAGCTGTGACTAATACATGTATTAATTTTGAACAACAAGCTGCCATCGTTTTGTTTAAATTCTGCACTTACAATTAATATGTGTAATTAATAATCTACATGTTTTGGACTTGAACAGAATGTTGCCACCGACCCGTACATGCAAAGTGTAAAGGATTTGGGACTTGAAAATGTCACATTTGAAAATCAGGATGAAGTTGAGGATCCGAGTTATAGTCCTCATGTTGGTATGAGGTTCGATTCGGTTGAAGAAGCATACAAATTCTATAACAACTATGCGTTGCGAGTTGGATTTAGCGTTCGAAAAGGAAGTCAAACAACTTCAAAGCAAGGTTTGTCATCCAAAAGATTTGTTTGTAACAAAGAAGGGCATGGCAAGAGGGACATAAATGGGGGGATGCCAATTGGTAGCTCGAATAAGTTAAACACACCCGAGAAAGAAAAGGGAATCACTAGAGTTCAATGCAAGGCGAGTTGTAGGGTTAGACTTGTGGAACATGGTGTATGGGAAGTGAGTGTTTTTGAAGATCAACACAATCATCCTCTGATTACTAGTCCTTCTAAGAAGCGGAATTTACGATCTCACAAAGTCATAAATGAGGATGAAGTTGACACTATTCGAAACTTGAGTGCTCAAAATGTGGGAACTTCACAAATACTTGAATACATATCCATGTTTTGTGGGGATAAGGGCAACCTTCGTTTCAAGAAGCAAGATGTGATAAACGTCGTTACGACAATAAATCGAAAGCTTATTGGAATTGATGTTTCGACCACTGTGATGTACTTTAAAAAGAAACAAGAAGAGGATCCAGAATTTTATTTTGCCCTAGAGCCCGATGAGGACGGGTCTGCTAAACACATATTTTGGGTTGATGGTCGAGCAAGAAGAGCGTATCAAGACTTCGGTGATGTTGTAACTTTCGACACGACGTATCAAACAAACAAGTATGGCATGCCTTTAGCTCCATTCATTGGTGTAAATCACCATCGTTTCTCTATCTTTTTTGGCATGTGTCTTCTTACAAACGAGGGTGCTCCGAGTTTCAATTGGTTATTCACAACATGGCTAGAGGCAATGTACAGTAAGCATCCTAACGCTATCATTACCGATCAATGTCCCGCAATGGAGAAGGCCATTGAGCAAGTTTTTCCCAACACCATTCATAGGCGTTGTCAATGGCATGTCATGAGAAAAGCGCGAGAAAAACTTGGTATCCTTTATTCATAACTAGACGGTTTTGGAGAAGAGCTAGGCTATGTTATTAACCGTAGTGTTACGGTTCGAGAATTTGAGGAGAAATAGTTGAAGATGGTTGAGAAGTACAATCTTAGTGAGAATGATCACATGAAAACTTGTTTGACAAGAGAGCACAGTGGGTCCCGGCTTACTTTCGAGATTTTTTCTTTGCAGATATGTCCACCGCGCAAATGAGTGAGAGTATGAATGCCATGTTCAAGTTATGGGTCAACAATCATACATCTATCTATCATTTTGTTTTGCAAGTTGAGAAGATAATTGAAGGTATATGGCAACGGAAGAGTGATGAGGATTTGAAAACACTAAATATACCCCAATTGTGCACTTACTTTAATGTTGAGAAAGAAGCACGTCAAATATATACAAGAAATGTTTTTAGATTTTTCAAAGAGATCATAAAAGAGAGTTCACTTGGTTTGTCAAGGAGATTGTGAGAGATGTCGAGTACATGGCATCCATTGACACTCATCCGTTAATTACCAATTGGGTTCCAGAGTCATACATAGTTGAGGTTGAAAAAGAAACAAATTCAATTTGTTGTACTTGTAGGGGTACGACGTTTGAGGGTTTGCTTTGTTCACATTCTATTAAAGTTATGCATCATGGCATGGGTAATATTCCTTCTCAATACATTCTCAAGCGTTGGACAAAAGATGCTAATGCATGTGCTAAAACTCCTACTATTGTGAGAAGCATAGAATTGAAGACATTAAGGATGACACCCTTGAAATCTAATTTGGGAAAGATGGTTTAAATGGGTTCAACATCTCAAGAGGCCTTCAAGATTCTCACAGAAATAGTTTCCAATGGTATAGACAAATTGAGGCTTGTGATATCCAAACAGCCCACAGAGGACATCTCAAATGCACCTGATAACCAAACAAATGCTGATGCTGAAACTGAAACTGTTCCTACGTATCTTGACCGACCTCAGTCACAATGCAAGGGTAGAAAGAAGAGATCCGGGCGGCTAAAACCCATGCATGAGAAGATGGCAAAAAAGCGAAGAACTTGTAGCATTTGCAATGCACAAGAAGGTCACAACGCGAGAACATGCCCACAGGTATTATTTCATGTGTACTGATATGGCATTTTGCAGGTTAACATGTGTACTGATATTATTCATGTGTATCATTTCACAGGTTAACATGCCGCAAAGATAGAGATAATGTTTGACCTTGCTGTAATGATATGGCATTTTGCATTTTGGTAGTGATATGGCATTTTTCATTTTGTAATAGTATAGTTACAGTGACCTTGCTATAATTCTTAAAAAGATATTAATGTTTGACCTTGCTGTAATGACTTTGAATGTAATGATATGTTCTAGTGAAAAAGCGGAATTTGTTTCACAGGTTAATATGTTCCAATTGTGCACTTACAGTGATATGTTTGTATTTTGATGAAATGTTTCTCTATCTTGCGTTTTGGTAGTGATGTCAGCAAATGTTTGTATTGATGTCAATTTCCAGTGAAAAAGCGGAATTTTGTAATAATATAGTTACAGCGGAATTTGCACTTTGGTAGTGACATCTCTTTTGCTGTAATTCTCTATCTTTGTATTACTGTAATGACTTTTGCATTTTGCTCAAACAGTACAGTAAGTAATTGATACAAGCAATCATAAGTACAAACAACTCTTAACAACTCATTTTCAATAAAACAGTGGCCACACATTGAAATTAACTCAGTCAGAAATACAGGGATCATTCACAATCTAGTGTTGTGCTGTGCTATTCTAGCATTCCAGCCATACATTTAAATTAACTCAGTCATATATTGAAATTAAAAACACTGATCATACAACCGAAGAACTAGCCAATACAATATTGCAATCATAAATATAACAAACACGAACCTCGCAAGCATCATCTTTCTTGTTGCAATGCAATCCTCACATTGCTTGCGTGGTGATGCTTTCGCATGAATATGATTCAAAAAAACTTCATCAACCCAAGCGTGAAAGATACTACATCATCTATACAATAGCATGCATAAAAATATCTATTCTTGTTATTCGGAGTTGTGGCACGCCTCACCTCACAGGGAAATTGACATCTCTTGCATAAATAAAAATCATCTGACGAGCTGCAGCTACTGTATTCACTATTGGTTTTGGATTTCATCTATGCAGAAACAATATACTTAAAGATCAATTCCAGAAAATTGTCAACTCCACAAAAACATTGTCACTACTCAGTGACTGTACAAGACTGATTGTACAAGACTGACTATACAAGACTGGTAGCCACTATGGCAAAATAAAATTCTGGATCATGAAAATTTTGTTCAGTGACAAGGTCATTACAGGTAAGATGACTTAATTGAACAAAATTTAGTCAACATAATCAATTACTTTATTCAACAAGGTTCTTACAGGTTTCAAACTGAATACCTAATATCCAAAATTGAATGCCTAGAAGAATCATCAAATCATCAACCACCAAATTCCACAAATCAGCAAGAAAAATTCAAATTAAATGAGTTAATATGGTTAGGGTTTTACCAGTCACTTCCTTCCCTAGAATGCTCAGCTAATTTAAATTATTAATCGAATGCTCAACTAATTTAAATTCAAATTTGATTTATTGAATCTAATACACCACATACCTCAATAGGACGACTTGGCACATGACTTTTCCAAGATTATACCAACACATTTCAAGTATCAGGTCCTCAATAGGACGACTGAGTAGGAGTAGGAAACTTCTAACTCCACAGACCTCAAGATGGCCAAAAATTGACTGAGATTAAGATGCAATTTTCTTACCAGATGGTTTAACTGACCAACGCCAGTTTGATTGAGTATCCAAATTTTCTGACAAATCAGATTTTCATATCAGTTGAAAGAAATTTCCTTTTTCTAATTAACAACAAATTGTGTGCAATGTTTGGGTGCATCCAACAATTTCACAAATCAATCGACAAATTGCACAAATCGGTTGAAATAAGTTTTTTTAGTGTAGCCAACAAGAATCAGTTAAAATAAGTGTTTTGAGTGCAACCAACATTTTCACAAAGTAATCGATAAAGTGCACAAATCATCAAGAAAAATTCAATTAAAATGACTAAATTGTGTTACGGTTTTACCGGTGCGCCTCCTAGCGAGTAGGGTTCTCTCTCATGTCGAAAACCCTAGAAAATTTGCCTGCAATGAAGTCAAGCTAGAGATCTCCGCCCTTCGAGCAGTGTGTCTTCTTGCCAGAATTGAATTCTGTCTCCTGTTGATCAGGGTCGAAAAAATGAAAACTCTAGAATGGATGTCGAGAGAGAAAGCACGAGAGAGAAGCAAGAGAGGTCTTGTGTGAGAGAGAGGAAACGAAAGCTAGAGATCTCCGCCCTTTCGAGTATCATACTGTCAAGGTTGCCTCCTAGTCCTAGCTTTCTCTGATTCCAAAAGGAAACGAAATAGGAGAGAGAGAGGGAGCACAAAATAATTTTTCAATACGTGAGGCGAAATGGAGGAGGAGTCACTTCAATTTTTACACTGCTAGATTCAATCGCGTTGCACGACTGTTAATGCAAATCGAACAGCTGAATCACTTGACGCAGAAATTAGATTGTAGAACGCGTTATACCATAATCCATCACTTGAGATTATAAAATAAATTGTCTAATTTTCAAAATAGTAATAGGAATTTTATTTAAACAATGACTCATTATACCAACCACCCGTTACATGATTGATCACACTGATTACCACACAAGATCCAACAGAGAAATAAAAAAGGGGATAGACCCAATCAAATGGGTCAGATCCTCTCTCCAACCGACACCATTCATTTCCTCTCTTCCTTTGTTGCTTTGAGCGACCCACTTGAGGAAAAACCCTCGGTTTTGTGCCGATCCTTACCATTGATGGTCGATGCTTCTATTTTCTCAGCTCACGTCACTCAAACCCCACCCTAGCCTTACATATCCTCTGATGAGGCCGGTACTATGAGATTGGCGAGGAGATTTATCTCCTTGATAATTGTGTGAGGTAATGGTGCTACCTGTCGCTTAATGGTTGACATAATCGAAAGGGAATTGAATTCCCATAACTGTGACGCAATTCTTGCTGGCATTTCTTTGCCTTTCTGACACACTCTCAATGAGCGACGTGTCTTCTTGCACCGCCTTTTAGCCCTATTTAGACAATCCATTCTCCTCTTTTCTTCCTGGGTACTCACCGTTGGAGAGATGCCAGAGAAAGAGAGAGCGAGAGAGATATGCCAGAAAGCAAGAGAGAATGAGGTGGGAAGAGGTTTGATTGTTGATCCTGTAATGATCTGAGAAGATCAATTACGTGAAATTAAGCTAAGAAATAGAAATAACAAACAAAAATTGGGGTTTTAATAAGAATTTTATTGAACTCTCAGTAAAAGATTACAATAAGATGATAATAGTGTTTAACTTCAGCAAATATCTCCATGAAAACTAAACAAAAACAGCTAAGCCTTTATATATAATAGGCTGATTACATCTCTTTTTGTAATTAAACATCTAATTTGGGTAGATAGGTAAGTTTCCCTAACAAACTGACACAGTCCCAACTAACTCGAATCAGCCTCAGTCTCTTCTCCATTTGTTTCGACTGGATTCTCCCGTTGTGCTCCTTAGGACCCACCTGTTGGTCTCATTACCTGTCGAGGCTCAATATCAGCCCATCTGACCTGTCTTGCTTGTGATCTGTTTCACTTCCCTTCAGCCCGCCATTTAAACCTTTCCCTCCAACGGTTTGCATCATCAGTGCCCCCATGTCAGTACCTGACATTGCCTCACCCACCAAATTAAGCTTGTCCTCAAGCTTGTGCAAGGAAAGTTGATTTCGCAATGTATCAAAATCCTCCCAAGTGGCATCCTCATCACTGAGATTCGACCATTGTACCAACAATTCAACAGCCACTGCATTGTTCTTCTTAACCACCCTTCTGCCTAAAATTGCCACATGTTCGATCTTAGGCTTACCTTCAGTCCCTGTTAGGGTAATTGGGTATGTAGTGGTACATGGGGACCTATCTTCTTCTTTAATTGGGGCACGTGAAAGACAGGGCGAATGAGTGACCCAGCTAGTAGTTTCAGACGATAGGCAACAACTCCAATTTTGTCCAATATTTCAAATGGACCATAAAACCTGGGGCTTAATTTCTGAAAATTATTGGATGATTTCATACTGACTTATCTGTAGGGTTGAAGCTTCAAATAAACCCAATCCCCTACATGAAAAGTGACCTCTTCTTATTTGCAAAATGAACCATTCTTTCTTGAGCAAGGTGTAATTGTGTTTTGAGGAGCTGGATTGCCTTGTACCTGTTAGACAACATGGAATCAACTGCTGCATTATTGCTTCTGGAAAGTGAGCCCATTGGGAGTTGAGGTGGTGGATAACCATAGAGAGCCTCAAACGGGGTGAGTTTAGTAGCAGTGTGATAATTGACGTTGTACCACCACTCAGCTAAAGGCACCCATATGTTCCATTGTCTGGGATGGTGAAAACTCATGCATCTCAAATAGGTTTCTACATCATGGTTCAACCTTTCAGTTTGGCCATCTGTTTGAGGGTGATACAATGTGCTCAAATTAAGTGTAATGATAAGGCAAAATTGTGTACCAAAACCGTAGGGTATTTTGTTTAATTTAGGCCAAAGTCTGATAAATTTAGGTCAAAATATCCAAATTTCGGTCTCAAGTTCAAGTTACTACCCTAGAATTGGTTTAGAATGCAAAAAATATGTAATGGAAGCACAAGAAGCTATTTTTGGACACTTGGTGCAGTTTGGAGCGAGATCAGACAGTTACAGAACTCATTACGACCGTAACCACAATCCATTACGGCCGTAATGGTGTCTCCAGATTGGATCCAGAGCGCATGCACATCCATTACGATCGTAATTACCCTTCATTACGACCGTAATCATCACATCCTGAGACTGCAGATTCCAGGACTTAGTCAAAACCTCTTCAGATCATCCCTATTACGATCGTAGTCACAACCATTACGACCGTAATGACTCTATCCCGAGACACAAAATCCCAGTACTTAGCCACCACAAGAGCTTTGTACATTCATTACGGTCGTAACCACTCTTCATTACGGTCGTAATGATGTTATCCAGAGAAGCCTAACTTCAGGACTTAGCCACTTCAGCCTCAGAAGACTTCATTATGGTCGGAACCACTCTTCATTACGACCATAACCAGAATCGACAGTTCCCAAAATTGCTCCCACGACCATGTTCATGACATGTTCTGGAGGTTCCCAGCACTCATTATGGTCGTAACCATGTTCATTACGGTCGTAACCAAAGGCGACATAACAGTTCAGTTTTATTTTGGGAAGTTATTTGGGGGATTTTTTTGTACTTTATATATATATATGGGGGTTCAGATCTGTTTGGGACATGTTTTTTAGAGATAGTTTTTCATTACACTTTCAGAGAGAAAGAGACACCTTGGAGAAGAAAGAGAAGAAGAAGAAGAAGAAGAAGCCATTGGAGATCTCATCATCCACTTCTCCTCATTCGATTTATTCCTCCTACTCCTTTTTATTTCCTTTTACTTGCATAGTTGTATTTTCATGGCCATCAAGGGCTAAATCTCCATTAGATTTTTAGGGAGACTTGAAACTTGGCTTGTATCTTACTTGGTATTATGATATGTTGATCGTTTTTGTCATTATGGCTTGTGCTTGTTTTTATTATTTATTGTGATCTTGATCAAATTGCATACTTAGGATTTAATAATTGTAATTGAGAAATGGAATTGTTAGATTTCGATCACAAGTAACATGGTAGATGGTAGTCTAAGTACCGAAACGTGACGATTATCATCTATAGGCCAACTTTATTGAATTGAATAATTGTACCAAGTACCGAGAGGCGAATTGCAATTGTTTAAGTAAATTAAGGCAATTAGGACCAAACTTGTTAATTGATCAAATATCGAAAGGTGAAATTGTTCTAGGTTAGATATGGTATTAACATAGAAATATTCCTTAGTACCAAACTTGTTAATTGCGCCTCCATAATACAAAAACAAACCTTTAAATTGACCAAGTAGATATAAACAAGTGGATAGAAACCCTAAGAACCTAAGTCTCTCATCTCAATTCTTGAAGTTGTTAATTGATTTACTTAATCTCAAAATTGTATAACACCAAACACCCAACTCTTACTTTACAACAAAACACAACATCTTGCTTTTAATTTCTTACTTAGATTAGAATTATTAAAATTTGATAACTAAATCCGACTTGTCCCTGTGGATTCGACTCCTAAGTACTACGATAGACGGTTGTATACTTGCAATTTCTATATAGAAATTAGGGTTAGTAAAACTCCCATCAAGTTTTTAGCATCGTTGCCAGGGACAACAGTGGTTTGAGTTTCAGATTTAGTAATTTTGATTTTAGTTTCAGTTTTTAACATTTTTAGCATTATTTTTCTCATGTTTTGTAGGTTGAAAACTGGAAGGAGAGTCCTCAACCCCATACGATACGGACTTGGTTGAGTGATTCTCTCGACAATGGTCAACTCATCACTTCTACGAGAGAAGGAAGAACCACCCTCCAAGGGGGCCAATCTTGAACCTAAGTCCACGTCGGTTAGAGATGTCAAACATCGATGCTGAAGCCGCACGCATAGCAAACCTTGAAAGGGAGCGCAATCAAAGGCTGTTGAGTTGCAACGGTTGAGAGCAACCGCTCTTAATCGTGAGGCTCTTGAAGCGGAAGATGCAAACCGTCACTTGAGGGAATTCACTGCACCAAAGGCCGAAGAGATAAGACTAGGCTATACCGCTCCCATCATCAATGCGGAAGAATACCAAATTCCTCTCGCATGGGTGAATATGGTGCAACGTAACCTTTTCCATGGTCTACCACATGAGGACGCCACCCAACATCTAACCAAATTTGAGGAGATTTGTACCACAATAAAGGTACATACGATTACACCCGATGATCTTAAGGTTATGGCTTTTACATTTTCTCTTGCAGATAAGGCGAAGAGTTGAATTTGTGGCCAACATCCCGAGAACATGAACACATGGCCAAAGGTTACAAATGTGTTTCTCAACAAGTTCATTCCACCATCTAAGACCAACTCCTTGCGCCACCAAATTCACAACTTCCTACAAAAGGCGGATGAGACAATGAGCGAGGCTTGGGAGAGATTTCAAGAACTCCAAAGGTGTTGCCCGCATCATGGAATTAAAGGTGAAATTTGCTTTAGATTTTCTATAACAGTCTCATGCCGCAAGACAAAGGTATGCTTGATACCGTCGCCGGTGGTAGTTTCATGAACAAAGGGGCTGCCAATGGGTACAAGTTGGTTGACGACATGGCTCTCAACCAAAGCCAATGGCACAATCCGAGGGAGACTCCGATGATTTTGCAAAGGGGTGTGAACGAGGTGAAGGCGAATCGGGAACTAGCCGACGCAATTGCCGCTTTGAACCGCAAGATTGATCTTCTAAGCGTAAGTGCGATAAATTCTACTCTTCCTCCTCGTTCTATTTGTGGTGGTATGGACCATCTTGCAATAAATTGTGGTGTTAGTAATGATGTTGTGTTTGAGGATGTAAATGCCATTAACCAAGGTAATTATAGACCAAACAATAATCCATATTCTAGTACTTACAATCCGGGTTGGAGAAACCATCCAAATTTTTCGTGGATGCAAAATGACCAAGGAAACCAACACCAAGGTTTTAATCCACCAAATCAAGGGTATGGTAACCAAGGTCAAGAAAACCAACCACCAACGTCCAAACTTGAAAAGATGTTGGAAGCCTTTATGACTAGCCAAAACCAAAAGTTCGATGAATTGAGTCAAAAGGTAGACTTGTTAGCAACCTAAAATAAGATGCTTGAAACCCAAGTTGCACAACAAGCCACCTATTTTACCCGCCAACCGGTTACGCTACCACCCAAACTTGAAAGCAACCCAAAGGATGTCAAGGCGATGAAACATTCATTTAGAAGTGAGAAGCAATATGAAGATCCACCCATACCCAATGATGCCCAAGTGGGACAACAAGGTGAGAAGGACAAAGACGAGCACATCTGCACACATGAGGATCAAGCCTCAAAGGAAGCCCAACCTCCAAGCGAGCCACCAAAGGTAAGTACGGAAGTACCAATGTACATACCTCTGTATAAGTACGTACCTTTTCCTCAACGTATTTCAAGTGAAAAGACCAAAAAACAATTTGGTAAATTCATTGAATTGTTGAAGCAATTGCATGTAAATCTACTATTAACCGAGGTAATGACCTAAATGCCCATCTACACCAATTTTTCAAAGATATCTTGTCAAACAGGCGTAGACTTGAGGAAGTTCAAATGGTTGCACTAGATGCAAATGGTAGTGCCTTGGTTATGAATGAATTGCCCAAAAAGTTGGATGACCCCGGTAAATTCTCTATCCCTTGCTCCATAGGAAATGTCCAATTCAAACGTGCACTTTGTGACCTTGGAGCAAGTGTGAGTTTAATGCCAAAGTAGGTATATGATAGATTAGGTATTGGGGAACTTAAGCCAACTAGGATTTCATTGCAGTTAGCAAACCAATCGGTCAAATTATCGATAGGGGTTGTTGAGGACTTACCAATTCAAATTGATAAATTCTTTGTACCAATTGATTTCGTTGTGGTAGACATGGAGTAGGACACCAATACACCTTTGTTGTTGGGTAGGACATTTCTCAATACATCAAGAGCCGCAATCTATGTCCATGATGGGATCATTATCATGAACATTGGGGATGAAAAATTGACATTTGACGTGAAAAAGTCCCTAAAATACCCATCTAACGATCAAACGGTTTTTAGTGTTGGAATTTTGGATAGGTTGTTAGATGAGGAACTCAACAAACACACCAGCAAAGGATCCGCTGAAATCTGGATGGAAAACGTGTGCAAACAGCAAGAAAAACATCTTTCTATCGAGACTCATTACGGCCGTAATGACATCTCATTATGGTCGCAATCTGACCAGACCCATTATGGCTGTAATGTCCACCCATTACGGCCGCAGTCAGCCAGACCCAAAAAACTGCTAATAGTTGGAAGATCATCCATTACGGCCGTAATGGCTTAAATTTTCTCGGAAAAGAAGTCCAAGGGTCGGATAATTAAAGCATTATGGTCGTAACCAGGGCCCACTACGGCCGTAATGAACTTCGGCAGAAGTCTATAAAAAGGTGTTATATTCCAAAATTTTCGTCACCCTATTTTCAGACTCTCTATCTTCTTCTCTAAAACCTCCTACTGTTCCCTTATTCCTCAAAAAGTCTACCTTCGATCTTTTGGCACCACAACCAGACCCTATTCACTACCAAGACCAGCTTCCAAACACCAGAATCACCCATTACGACCATAACCTCTCTTGCTTACGACCGTAATCATATACCACATTCTGGTGTTGTGGGGGCTGAGGATGACCCCGTCATTGATTGGCGACTGCTACCACCAGAGCAGTGGCCGAAGAACCAAGATGATATTGTTGGTCTCCGTCTTGAGGAGAGAGACATCAGCTCAAGCTGAACAAACTCAAGTCCAGCAAGATATACTAGCACCGCTATGTCCACCCAGAGACCCTTGCTACCTTAGGCATACTTGACGAAGTCAAGGGTCTCATGGAACGCATCGGGATATGGGAGTATTGAACGACTCCCTATCCAGCATATCGTACATTAACATACGAGTTCCTTGCGACACTGAACTGTAGTTTCGACTACACTAAGTGGTCGTATTATTTGGATGCGACTCGTTACGTCGTGATTGTACGGAGACTCACCGAGATCCTCGGGTTCCCGTATAGTGAGGACACGATGACGGTTCACCTGGAGTGGCCAGACGAGTCTGGAGGCTACCAGTCTTCTGTTTCACATCTGATCGGGACGCCACAAGATTCGTACAAGGCTTCACAGATCTCTCACCCTGTTCTTCGTTACCTCCAGCGCGCTCTAGCCTTCACCATCTTCGCATGTGGAGAGACAGCCTCGGTGATGCTTGAGGGCGAGATGTTCTTCATCTACGCCATGCTCTTCGTGCACCAGCAGCTAGGGTGCTTCCGATGGTGGCGTACTTCCTTCTTCGCCACGTCCTTCACGTGCGCGATACCACTACGGTAGGAGGGATGATCACAGTCGAAGGATTAGTCACTCGCATAGCCATCCACCACGATGTCATCCGACTTTGCGAGCGATAATTCTGGGTGCTAGCCCTTCGATTGAAGGGTCAGACGGAGTACATCGACATGGCATATCTGACTCAGACCCATATTTTCCGCATGTCTGGTGCGACTCCAGTTTTCATGACATGATCGGGTACGCAGACTTCTATGCCTCGTACTCAGATAGATAACACAGATCCTACCACATGGATATTGCTTATCTATCTGGCACCCCCACCAGAGCCAAAGCCCCAGCCACAGCCTCAGTACATGCGAGGCTTCATCACTGAGACGCGATCCGAAATGAGATCCTACGTCGACACGCGCATTGTCGAGACTTGTGATCAGCTCATGTCTTATATTGGCGCTCAGTTTGCCGAGCAGGGCTAGTATTTTGACTCTCAGTACAGCTCCCAGCAGAGAGCTTACACCGATCAGATCACACAGTTGGGAGCACATTTCAGCGAGATGAAGGTCAGATAGGACCACTTTGCTACCTGGGGCGACGACCTGACAGACCAGTACCATACCACCGCCCACCAGGCTAGTTCCGTGTACCACCACTTCACGGAGGTCGACCCTCACATCTCGATTAGCCAGCCTGAGCCGCACACCTTCCCACCCCTCGGTCGCCAGCCGTCGGACTCATTCTTCGATGGGGCCGACTTTGATGGGCAGTGAGCGCAGCCGTTGTTTCACGTTCATCTCTTTCGCCGCATACATTGTAAGCTTTCTCTCGTCCTTTTCTCTATTTACTTTTCTTAGCTTACTTTTCAAACGGAGACGTGCTTTTAGATAGGCTTGGGGGGATAAATTAGAGAATATATCTTTACTTGCTTTCAGTTATTTACTTTTCGTTATTTGCTTTTCGTCAGTCTATGTTATTTGTCTTTACGTGTGTTTTTCCTAGAGTTTTAAAAGAAAATTTTGGTATTTTAACTCATTTTGTGAAAATTAATCCGCTAAACAACCTTTGATCGATAGGTTTGACGAATTCACTCATCCATTAGATTGATCTTTGGTCTTGAATTTGTTGTGCTATTTAATTAGAATCATAAGTATTTCGAAAAGGATTTTCTATATTGACTTGAGTAACGATATTTTAGTGATAGTGGTCTAGAATTAGTGAACTCGTTTTATAACGTGTAAACCAAGTCTCAGATGCGCCATGCCAAGGGTTACCGAAAGACTTGGAGTCCGTAGGAAACCTAGCGCGAGACTCAGAAATCCTTTTCTAAATTGGACTTAATCGAACAAAGGTGTAAATTGGAAAAATGAGCAATATGGAGGGTTGAAGTCCTTAGGACAGATACACCCGCATGTAATAAAAAAATAAAACAAAAAAACTAATATATATATATATATATATATATATATATATATTGAGTGGAAAAATGAGAGAGCCCAAAAACAGATAGATGCACAATCAAAAAAATCAATTAGCATCGGGGCACAATTTACACCCTAATTAATTTTCTTTCAAAGGATTTTCTGAAATTGGATTACACTTGTAGAATTGAGGGAACGAATTCGAGATTTACAGATCTAGATTATCACACTAACTCGTTAAAGAAGTAAATGTGTTTGCCCTGATTAGAAAAACTTATGGATTTAATAAAATAGAACAATCAATTTCTTTAAATTTACCAAAGACCTTGACAAAGGGTTTGTTCAGTAGCGGGTTAATAATCTCACCAAAAACAAGTTTCTATATTCTGCATTTAGTTTAGCATTTTAATTCTTGTTCTTTACTTTTTGTTTCATAAAAATTCGTGTTGTGATGTGAAGAAGACCATTGAAAAATATTCGAATAGGTTAAATACCATTTTTTTTCTTTTTAACATGTTATTTTAAGATCACATGTGAAAACAAATGGGTATGTTTGAGTCCAGTCTAGGTACTTGGTGAAAAAATGGCATAACTACCCTTGGGAACTATCGTAAGTGTTTAGACTTGCTTGAGGGCAAGCAATGGGGGAATTTGATAAGACAAATTTGTGTATCAAAATCGTTGGGTATTTTGTGTAATTTAGGCCAAAGTCCGGTAAATTTCGGTCAAAATACCCAAGTTTCAGTCTCATGTTCAAGTTACTACCCTAGAATTGGTTTACAATGCAGAAAATAGGCAATGAAAGCACAAGAAGCTATTTCTGGACACTTGGTGCAGTTTGGAGCGAGATCAGACAGTTACAAAACTCATTATGGTCGTAACCACAATCCATTACGGTCGTAATGGTGTCCCCGAATTGGATCCAGAACGCATGCACATCCATTACGACCATAATCACCCTTCATTACGATCGTAATCATCACATCGCGAGACTGCAGATTCCAAGACTTAGCCAAAACCTCTTCAGATCATCTCCATTACGACCGTAGTCACAACCATTACGGTCGTAATGACTCTATCCCGAGACATAGAATCCCAGTACTTAGCCACCACAGGAGCTTTGTACATTCATTACGGTCGTAACCACTCTTCATTACGATCGTAATTATGTTATCCAGAGAAGCCTAACTTCAGGACTTAGCCACTTTCAGCCTCAGAAGACTTCATTATGGCCGTAACCACTCTTCATTACGGTCGTAACCAGAATCAACAGTTCCCAAAACTGATCCCACGACCATGTTCATGACATGTTCTGGCGGTTCCCAACACTCATTACAGTCGTAACCATGTTCATTACAGTCATAACCAAAGGCGACATAACAGTTCAGTTTTATTTTGGGAAGTTATTTGGGGGATTTTCTGTACTTTATATAAATAGGGGGGTTCCGATCTGTTTGGGAGATGCTTTTTAGAGATAGTTTTCCATTACACTTTGAGAGAGAAAGAGAGACCTTGGAGAAGAAAGAGAATAAGAAGAAGGAAGAAGAAGAAGCCATTGGAGATCTCATCATCCACTTCTCCTCCTTCGGTTTATTCCTCCTACTCCTTCTTTTTGTTTTCTTTTACTTGCATAGTTGTATTTTCATGGCCATCAAGAGCTAAATCTCCGTTAGGTTTTAGGGAGACTTGAAACTTGGCTTGTATCTTACTTGATATTATGATATGTTGATCGTTTTTGTCATTATGGCTTGTGCTTGTTTTTATTGTTTATTGTGATCTTGATCAAATTGCATACTTATGATTTAATAATTGTAATTGAGAAATATAATTATTAGATCTCAATCACAAGTAACAAGATAGATGGTAGTCTAAGTATCGAAACGTGACGATTATCATCTATAGGCCAACTTAATTGAATTGAATAATTGTACCAAGTACCGAGAGGTGAACTGCAATTTTTAAGTAGATTAAGGAGATTAGGACTTAATGAATTTAGACTAGGATAACCAAATACCGAAATGTGAAATTCTTCTAGTTTAGATATGGTATTAACATAGAAATATTTCTTAGTACCAAACTTGTTAATTGCGCCCCCATAATACAAAAACAAACCTTTAACAGTGCGTTTGGATCATGTCATGGTTAGTGCAAAAATAGTGCTATCTAGATTAATGGTTGAAATAGTGATTACTTTTTGTTGTCTAGGTTAGTGCTAATTTTGTGCTATTAGGTTAGTGAAATTGTTGTTTTGATTGCAAATTTGGAGTAGTGATAGTGAGAATTAGTAATAATAAAATATTTTAGTTTTTAATAGATAATAATAATAAAATATTGATATCAATTTATAATATAATAATAATAATACAATAATAAAAAATATAATAATATAATAATAATAACACAAATGGCAATAATACAAAATAAAAAAGTAAATAATATAATAAAATAATAATAATGATAATAACAATAATAATAATAAAATAATGATAATAATAATAATAATAATAAAATAATAATGAAAATTACAATAATAGTAATGATAATAACAATAATAACAATAATTATAAAATAATGACAATTACAATAATAATAATAATAATGACAATTACAATAATAATAATAATAAATTAATGACAATAATAATAATAATAATAACAACAACAACAACAACAACAACAACAACAACAACAACAACAACAACAACAATAATAATAATAATAATAATAATAATAATAATAATAATAATAATAATAATAATAATAATAATAATAGTAATAATAATAATAATATCAAGATGATGATGACGGTGTAATAAAATAATAATTTTGCTACCATGACATGTGCTAATTTGTTAATCCTATCATTTTGTTGGGTTAGCAAAATAGCACAAACCAACACTACTCATAACTTACTAATTCATGTTTGGATCACATTTTTGTGTGGATAGCAACACTAATCCATGATTAGTTTTATTTTTGGTGATCCAAACACACCCTAAATTGACCAAGTAGATATAAATAAGTGGATAGGAACCCTAAGAACCTAAGTCCGACTCTTACTTTACAATTGCATAACACCAAACACCCAACTCTTACTTTACAACAAAACACAACATCTTGCTTTTAATTTCTTACTTAGATTAGAATTATTAAAATTTGATAACTAAATCCGACTTGTCCCTGTTGATTCGACCCCTAAGTATTATGATAGACAGTTGTATACTTGCAACTTCTATATAGAAATTAGGGTTAGTAAAACTCCCATCATGTAACCCCCAATTTGTCCATTAATTCCTTCCATTACTAGAAATGGCTGATAAAGATGGGGTCCCTATATGTGATGATTTTGAGTGGGAGCCCATGCAACTTGTAAATTGAATCCATAAACAACTGAGCCACCTCTTCAACTTTAAAAGGATGTGCCAAGGTCAATAGATGAGTCCATGCATCTTGTAAATTGAATCCATAAACAACTAAAGCCTCGCTCGGAACTTGTTCCACTTTGGTTTGAGCCGAAGTATCAAGAAGTGGGTCTCGAATTTCTTCGAATGTTACCTTGCTCCCACTACTTTCTTTGGAGAGGAACTCTTCCTCCAAAAATGTACCATGTCGAGCAACAAATATTTTGTTATCCAACTTATGATAGAAGTAATAACCTTTGGTGTAAAACCCGTAAAAATTTAAATAAATTAAAATTTTCTAATTTAGAATAACTAGATTTTTACGAGTTTAAGTCATGATAGTTAACTATAACCTAATCAAGGTGCACATTAACGAAATAAATAATAATGCAGTGTATTGGTAAAACGACAAAATGTTACGCACAAAGATTTAAATTAATGTACCTATAATCCTATATTTTAATTTAGAATCTACAATACATAGATCATGCCAAGTTTCCTAATTTAAAACACTTACTTGATTAATTAAACCATATTAACGTTTGTAAATTTTGAGAATACGTATAACGAATCATACCGCCTGTCGTCAAACCCAATTAACAAACCACATAGGGGCTACACGGATACGGCCTTGGAACATCCTAGAATTACAAAGGAAAACATTAAACCCTTGTGCAACTTCACAAATCAACCCAATGGGTCGGCCTTGAGACATCCTATGCTTGGCTACACCAAGGCATACACGGATGAGCCGCAAAGAGGACGAGTCGACAACCCAGATGGGAAGTCCCTCGGGTTCCTCCCCTGGATCCGATTTTCTGTGATAGCCTTAGAATGTTTTAAAGAAACAAGCCGAACTAGCATGGGCGTCGGCCAAACTGCGAGCTAATCACAACAATTTGTGCCACAGAAGATCGTCAACCCTTTTTCTCTCTCTGCAGGCATTAAATGCATGTGTCCTTCCCGAGGCACTGCCTCCTTTCTTTTTCGTTTCCCCAGGCGCACTCACCTCTAATTTTCCCCTCATCTGTCCTTTTCTCTCTCGAGCAATTAATGCCGAACTCTACTCACCTCTATCTCCCATTTTTCCCTCTTCCCTGCTCGATTTCTCTCCTTTCTGTCTCGTCTTCTCTCTCTGGCATTTAATCCGACCCGTCCTTGTTTTTTCTTCGCCTTTAATGCACGACTGCTCCCATCTCTTATGTCTTTCATCTCTCGGGGATTTCTGATTTCTATTCCCTGTTGGCTCCGTTTGGCCGCGATGACTTGACTCCGGCACTATTTCACCGTGCCGCTCTCTTTGACTTTCACCATGAATACTCGAGTGCCTCACCCATCCCTGTCGCTGCTCTTCCCCTCTCACTACCTATAAGTACCAGCTCCCCCTCTTCCTCTTGCTTTTCTCTGGTTTTTGGTCTCATGCGTTGAGATTAGCTCTAAGATAGAATTTGAAATTTAAAGAGGAATATTTGATTCAAAGCGAGTTCAGCAAGAGGGAGAGGAGCAAGTGTGGCGCGATGACGGTGTTTGCCTCGCCTCAGAATCGAAATACGTGCCTCGGCCCTTTTCGTTTCTGGTAACCCTAAACCCCTATCAGTCTTCCCCTTTTTGTTCTGTTGTTGGACTATTTTGTTTTCAGTGTTCTTAGTAACACGACTTGCCTGGTCCTTCTTGCTGCAATGGGTCATGTTAATTTGGGGACTTGTTGTGTTGATGCACCTTGATGGCAGTGACCATCGAGTCACTGTCGTGCTTGAGCTGTTAGTCTCTGTGACTTGATATTGTTATGTTTTGTTGTTGTTTTGTCTTGCTGGTTTTGGTATGTCCCCTGATCTGACTGTTAGTGGTGCTCATCACCAACAGGGTTGAACAGCATTAGGGCTGTGATTACTTGACACTGGTATTGACAAAATTCGGCTCTAAACTGTACACTGCTTAACCTTTCTGGTATTGTGATAAGGTGCTATTCTGGCACCTATACTAACCTTCTGGTCTGACCCTTTTTTGTTTCTTACTGGATTACTAATTAAGTGCGTTACACACACATAAACATAAGTAAGTAATAATATAAACATAAATGTATACAGTGATCAACTTCTCTATGTTATAAATAAATACAATACATATAAATGTATATAAGTCACACTTAAATACAACGCGTATAATGTGCACTTAATTACGACTAAGTAAATAGTTAAACACAATAACATATATTGATCAATTTCTCTATAAACACAATATTAATACGCACTATAAATAGTCTAATAATATATTTACTTCCTTGATTTGTTTCAAATAAAAGTCCAACTCAAAGTAATTGAATTTATAACATGCTTTCATCGTGATGTGTTTTATTTATATTCTGCAAGATATCGTCCTGACATCATAATAACTAACAGGAATAGAAACACACTTAGAACAATATTTAAATTTAATAAAAAGAAAAGAACATGTGACTCACATACACTCGCTGTGCAGCAAGGACACTGCACGCGAGATTTGACTAAGTTAAACTATTAAATAAATTAAATTAGGAGCATCAAGGATGACTCAAATGCCGTTACCTTTTCATTTGGTTTCACCTTAATTACAAGCCTTGGACTAACTAAGCAAACCTGAAACATATAATAGGAGACTTAGTGGACTTGGACCCACACGCTGTGTACCAGTTCTATATTGTTGCTGACGACGCTGATCCCTGCGCGGACGCAGCAAATCTCCCGTTAGAGTAGCTCACGCTTCTTTTCAGGTGTGGATTCCTGGGGATTATATTCATTTCTCTCTTAATTAGGACCTACCAGACTTACTTATATTGAATTGCGGTACCAAACTACTAACAATAACTAATCAGACCCGTAGGACTTGAATTGTCATAATAGCATACCGGTAACTGTACCAACTATTGAGACAAACATGCATCTCATGTCATATGCATTTCATGTTGCATATAAGATCCGATATACGGATCGTATTAGGCTATTAGCTACTTATAGGTAGATACGTACAAATATTATATATATTCTCGTCGCGAGTGATGAGAGTCGGGCCGGTGATCACTAGCTGGATGTGATTTGAGGGCAACCCGCCGCTTCTACGTGTCATGGTGTCTGACATAGCCCGTGGGGTATTCGTATCGGGTTTGTCTTCATAGACATTCGACTGATGCCCATCAAACGTGATCATCAATTGATGGCTCGTAGTGCCAGTTCGAGAGTTTCATGTTAGATTTGTGTTCTAAAAGTTTTCATTTGTAGACTACTTTTATGTTATATTTATGAATTGGATGTTATTTCCATCTTGTTGCATGAATTCTATATTCATATTTAGATGTGTTCAAGAAGATGCACTTGGTCTTGAACCGCAGAACTCTAAATATAATGAATATATAACTCTAAAAATGTTTATAGGTCTTGGATATTAGCAGGAACACTAATACGCCATATAAGACTGTCGTGTTGATTAAAAGTACGTTGTAGTTCTGTAAACGTTGAGAAGAGACTATCATTTAATAACACGAATATATGAAATGTTTCATATATTAAACAGACCTAATAGATAAAAGCATTATATGGATTGTGTTTGTGTCATTGATGTTTTTATCGTGTCTCTGATTCTAAGATTGAGACATGTATCTTTTTTACATGAGGGATGTATAACGTGATTATTATTAAAAGCTACTTACAACAAGTAGTGATAAAAGTAATAGTCCTTTATATATAACTTGTGCGGGAAAATGGTATATGTCAAGAGCATCATTGCCACTAATTAATAATGAGAAATAATATTTTGTGGGCCCCTTGGTAAAGTAGAATTATAAATGGATCCAATATAAATGATGTGCAGTTATAATTTTATAATTTACTTAATGGAGACCAAGAAACAATTATAATACAAAGATGACACAATCCTACTTTGTATAATAATAATTATATCATAAGGCAAGACACAAGTAATGTTAATGATAATATTACTAGAAGGATCGTGTTTTGTAAAGATGTACTAAACATCTGTGTTATTTGAGTAACTGTAATGTATAGCTAGAATACCGCTTACACTTTATGGAATAAAATGTTTTATCCCATTGCCAGCGTAACATAGATCCTCAACATAGGTCCACCAACTGAACGGAAAACAAGAAGAAATATTTTAATATATTTTTATGGACGAGATTTCATGTTGCATGAAATTAAGGTACATATTGGAATTATTAAAATATTATGCCACGTGATGTGACTTCCTAGCGGGAAAATAAATTTATTGAAAAGTGTATATTATGATTATAATATAAGTTTCATTATTATAATAATATGAGAATACTATTATGAGATATAAATTTATTTAAAGCCCAAAGTCCAATAAAATCTATTTAACAAATAAAGAGATAGAGAAGAGATTCATAATTATGGCCTCAAATTCGATCAGATTTTAAGGCTCTTTTAAATAGGAATTTGAAAGGTCAAACGATAACCAATCTGGACAAATGACCTATGAAAATTAAAGCCCTTGAAGTGTAGAATCCAATGGAGAAGATTTGAGGTCGTTTGGAGTTTTCCAGAGAAAGTTATGATAGTTTTAGTGCTGAAAGGTCAGCGTTAATATGCCGGTTTAAATTTCATTAGTGCCTTAATTTCTAAAAGAATTTGAAGAGTTTTGACATGATGTTTAGAGCCTATAAATATCTTATTTAGCCAGAGATTATGTGGTGACAACTTCAACTAAATTTTTCTCTTCCTCTAAAGATTTGCTAAATATTTATCGATTAAGTAATCGATTACGTAACGGGCAATAAAGCTAGGAGCGGACGAAGATGACGCTAGCACGAACTCGACGCCGTTTTTGTTTCGGATTCAAGGTGAACCGAAGAGGAATAGAGCTACGTTAAAGACCATAGGTATGGTATCACAATCTCTCTTGTAGGAACATATATGATTGTGATTAGTGATGCAAACAAATGAAGTAAATTTAGCAATAATGAAATGATCCTAGATGTTATCGGATAAATTTTTTTTATTTTTACCCGATTCGCATCATGAAATCCTACAATTGATATCAGAGCATTTGGGTTTTATTACTGCTAATTGGACTACTTTATTGTGTAATTTTTATTACATAAGTGCTTAATTAATTGTTCTTTTGTATTGCGGTTCTAGTATTTAGTTTTAATCGTTTTGCAAAGTTGATCTAGGCTTACTAGTTGATTATTTTTGTGATTTCTAAAATTCTTACATTGTTGGAAGAAGTTTAGAATAGATTAATATTATAGATCAAGGTTTGTGAACAGATCTATAAGGCTAAACAAAAATAATAAAAACGCTGTGCTGCTGGATTAAAATTATGATTTCTCTCAAACGGTTTATCGTATTTGAATGAAATAAGTTTTTAAATTTAGATAATGAAGTCTAGTTTTTAAATAATATAACATCTCTATACAAAAGTATTACGTATTTTTGTGACAAAGATAAAAGATAAACATTGAGCAGTTTCTTTAAAGATAACGGTTTGTGTTTTCCTTTAAACGATTAAAGGATTATTTTCAAACTATGGTGCAAATTATTTTGAATTATTACAGAGGGTTATAAATCATTTTTTGGGATTTAAATTATTTAGAGAATCGCAATTACTCAAGAAATAGAAATTAATTAAAGGGTACAAAATAGTGCATCGGTTTGCATTTTTCTCAATTGTTTTGCAGGGAACCGAGTTTGTATGTCTCATTCCAATGCCTTATGTGATGTAAATTTTGTGTGCTGTGATTGTTTGATTGTAATCAAGTTTAATAAGCGTTTATTAATTAGGCACAAAGGCAATTTATGTATAGGATGCCTTTTTATTTATTTACATCATATGCATTTGTGAGAATGAGAGGGGTTCCTAATACTTGCACATAGCAAAAAAAATTTTGAAAGGATTCATAAATAAAATTTGGGATTGCATATTTATTTTTATGCAAATTATCATCCGGTGGTGCAAGAAGACAAGACGATGGATGAAGAGATGAAGCAGAGACATACAAACTCGCAAATGCTTGTGATTGTGTTATGCTTTATGCTTTATGAATTTATGTGATTGATATGTTAGGATAGGTATGGGTGTATGAATACATGACCTACCAATCTATAGTCACATTTGAATGTCCAATGAAAAATTAAGTATTTTTTTCTTCTCATTTTATCCACTTTAAGCTAAGGATTAAAATATGCATGGGTGTAATTTTTAATCTTTAGAAATTGTGGAATATGTTTAGATATATTATCAGGCCATTGATAAATGGATCATATGTGAGGCATTTGGTACATTTATTTTATGGAGATAGTATGACCAAACATATTGACCAAATAAGATGAGTTTGCTTAAAGACAAGTCAAGATCTATGCTTGAAATCTCGGGAAAATCATTTAGAAAGAAAAGTTTTCTTAATAAACAACAAGAGTCGTAAAGTTTAGAAACAAAATGCAAATGATTGCAAAAGAATTTCTAAAGGTTATGATTAGTAAAAGATTACTTACCTTGAGTTTATAAATCGGATAAGGTCGATTTATTTATGATAGGATCTTGAATATACTGCATTATGGACACTTTAAAATGTAGTATGTGTTTTATTACATAAAACAAGTTTTACATAAATATTAACATGAAATCCTTTAATTATTTTGTTCTAGAATGACAAACAATACACTTATTTGTTCGATACTTCAGAAATGTTTCATTGGAGAGTAATGGTTCCAATTATCTGATTGGGAACGAAAACTCCAACTTACCATTAGGTCAGAGGATCTCGTAGATGTGATGGAGCATGATGCACCAGTACTTGATACGGAAGCCTCTGACGGGAATAAGGTCACGGCTGAAAAGTATCGCAAGGAGGAACTGAGCGTTCAAGGTCTCATGTTGGCAAGTATAGCAATTGAACTTACTTGAAAGTTCATAAACAATACTCCAAAAGAGATAATGGAACGTCTCTCCAAAATGTTTTCTGGAGAATGCTCGTAAAGAGCGTTCTAAGATCAATCTGGCCTTTACGAGGTGCAACACAGCGGAAGGATCTTCTGCCAACCAACATATGTTGAAAATGTTGGGTTACCTCGAGAAATTGGAGAAACTCAATGCTCCAATGAACACTGACTCGACTGAGGATATAATCCTTGGTTCATTGCCTCCATCTTACAGAGATGTAGTCATGCATCTTCTCCTCATGAGAAAGCAATGACCTTGGATGAGATCCATCAGACATTAGAGTTGGCAGATAATGATATGAACAAAAACAAGAGAGAGAAGAATGTTCTTGTGACCTCCTAAAATAGCAAGATACCCAAAAAGAACAAAGGGAACGGAGGAGCTCAAGCGAGCACCTCTGAAGGCAAAAAGAAAGATATCTATGTTATTGAAAATTAATTTAACCACATCTATTCATGATTGAGTATTTGATACTGGATCATGTGCTCATATTTGTGCAAATATGCAAGCACTAGTGAATAGAAGATATCTCAAGAAAGGAGAAGTCATTTTGAAGGTGGACAATGGTGTTAGCATCTCAGCAATGGCCATTGGCTCAATTCCCTTCATCTAGCTAGTGGTTTAATAATTAATTTGAATAATGTTTACTATGTTCCATCTATATGTAAAACATTATATCCGTGTCATGTTTGGACAAGAATGGGTATGTGTTTACAATTACAAACTCATGTATGAGTATCTTGAAAGATGGAATTTTCTATGCAAATGCTAATGCCAAGGATGGCTTATATTTGCTTGAAGTGAATAATAAACATATTTTAAATATCAATAACAAAAGACTCAAAGTATCTCATGGAAATTATATTCTCTTATGGCACTACCATCTTGGTCATATAAGCAAGAAATGCATTAAAAAAATACAAGAGAGTAATCTCCTTGGTCTCCTTGATTGCAATGCAATAGAGACATGCGAACCTTGCTTAGTTGGTAAAATGACCAAGAAACCTTTCAAGAAGAAAGGTACAAGGGAAAAAGGCTTATTGGAAATAATGCATTCAGATGTATGTGGTTCAATGAGAACACGTGCACGAGATAGTTTTAGATACTTCATTACGTTCGCGGATGACTATAGTCGTTATGACTATTTTTATCTAATGAAGAACAAGAGTGAATCTTTTGACAAGTTCAAAGAATTCAAGAATGAAGTAGAAAATCAACTTGATAAGAAAATCAAAACTTTACGAACTGATCGTGGAGGAGAATACTTGAGTAATGAAATTGGTGTATATCTCAAAGAGTGTGGTATCATACCACAATTGACTCCACCTGGAACACCTCAGTGTAATGGTGTGTCCGAGAGGAGAAATAGAACATTGCTTGATATGGTTCGAACAATGATGTGCCAAACAAAATTGCCTCTTTACTTTTGGAGACATGCATTACTAACCGCAACTTATACACCAAACATTGTTCCATCTAAATCTGTTGAGAAAACTCCTTATGAGTTGTGGACAGAAAATATCCCTGACTTATATTTTCTCAAGATTTGGGGATGTGAGGCTTACGTCAAACGATTGATGACAACCAAACTAGAATCCCAAGCGGATAAATGCTTCTTTATAGGTTATCCGAAAGAAACAAAAGGATACTACTTTTGGCACAAGTCAATTACTAGAATAATAGTTGAAAGATGCGCATTTTTCTTAGAGAAAGAATTTCTCAATAGAAACAAAAGTGGTGGGATTAGTGTAACACTTGAAGAATCTCCAGAAACACTAAAAGACCTCGATTACAACATGGATGATGTCCATGCAGATCGAAGTAGCCCAACCATAGTTCCTATGGCTAGTGGGAGCATGAGTGTATAGGTTCCTCAGTCTATTGAGAAAGAGGTTCACACATCACCACATTGTGTTCAATCGCATGTTGGACCAATTCCACAAGAGATTGTGCAAGAGGTTCAAGAGTTTCATGATGAACAAGAAGAGCCAAGAGAACTTAGAAGGTCATCAAGATCTAGAAAGAAATCTGATTTCTATCTAGGACTTCATGAGATCTTAGTAATGGATACTGAAGATCCAATGACCTTCAAAGAAGCAATGAATAGAGAAGACTCCAATTTATGGCATGAGGCCATGAAATCTGAAATGCAGTCCATGTATGACAACCAAGTGTGGATCTTGGTAGACCTTCCTCATGGAAAGAAAGCTTTTCAAAACAAATGGATTTTAAAGAGGAAGATGGACATGGATGGAAACATGACAACATACAAGGCAAGACTTGTAGCGAAAGGATTTAGTCAAGTTCAAGAGATTGATTATGATGAAACCTTCTCGCATGTTGCAATGTTTAAGTCTATTCGGATATTACTAGCTATTGCTGCATTTTATGACTATGAAATATGACAAATGGATGTCAAAACAGCGTTCCTTAACGGAAATTTGGAAGAGGATGTATACATGGTACAACCTCCGGGTTTTGAAGATCCAAATAATGGCAGTAAAGTATGCAAGCTTCAAAGGTCCATTTATGGATTAAAGCAAGCATCTAGGAGCTGGAACAAGCGCTTTGATGATGAGGTCAAACGCCTTGGATTCATTCAAAGCAAGGAAGAACCTTGTGTGTATAAGATGGTCAGTGGGAGTCATGTACTTTTCTTGGTCTTGTATGTCGATGACATACTATTGATAGGCAACTTTATTCCCTTGATGGAGCAAATAAAAACTTGTTGAAAGATGGTTTTTCAATGAAAGACTTAGGAGAGGCTCAATATATCTTAGGAATTAAGATATGTAGAGATAGGTCTCGTAGACTCATGGCTTAAGTCAATGTACGTACATTGACAAAGTGTTGAAATGATTCGACATGCATAATTCCAAGAAAGGAAATATGCCAATGACTTAAGTTGTAACACTTAGCAAATTTTTTAATGTGCTACGTCACATAAAGATATTGAAATCATGAAGGATGTACCATATGCTTTGGTAAATGGTTTCATCATGTATGCTATGGTGTGTACACGTCCTGATGTCGCGTATGCTCTAAGTATGACAAGTCGTCATTGAGCCCATGCAGGTCCTATTCATTGGACTATGGTCAAGAATATCCTTAAGTATCTTAACAAGACTAAGGATAAGGTTCTTGTGTATGGAGGGAAAAGGGAGCTCGTTGTAGAAGACTACATCGATGCAAGTTTTGTGACCGATTATGATGATAAACGATTGCAATCCGAATATGTATTCATTCTGGATGGAGGTGTTGTTAGTTTGAAAAGTTTCAAACAACAACGGCTGACTCAATCACCCATTCAAAATGAAGGATAAAATATTTTGTCATTCAAGACTTCATAGAAAGAGTATAGAATAAAATTGTTAAAGGTGAAATCGGATAATAACACAGCAGATCTGCTAACAAAGCCTTTATCGCTAGCTAAGAGCGAAATCCACTTTGACTCCATGAGTCTGAGAGAACATGGAGAGTGGATAGAATGAGTAGAAGGCACCCTAGTCTTAAGGTTAATACATAAGAATGTACAAGATGTAACTTTAAAAACAAGTGGGAGATTGTTAGATTTGTGTTCTAAAAGTTATCATTTGCTGATTACTTTTATGTTATATTTATGAATTGGATGTTATTCGCATCTTGTTCCATGAATTCTATATTCATATTTAGATGTGTTCAAGAAGATGCATTTGGTCTTGAACCGCAGAACTCTAAATATAATGAATATATAACTCTAAAAATGTTTAGAGGTCTTGGATATTAGCAGGAACACTAATATGCCATATAAGACTGTCGTGTTGATTAAAAGTACGTTGTAGTTCTGCAAACGTTGATAAGAGATTATCATTTAATAACACGAATATATGAAATGTTTCATATATTAAACAGACCTAATAGATAAAAGCATTATATGGATTGTGTTTGTGTCATTGATGTTTTTATCGTGTCTTTGATTCTAAGATTGAGACATGTATCTTTTTCACATAAGGGATGTATAACGTGATTATTATTAAAAGCTACTTACAACAAGTAGTGATAAAAGTAATAGTCTTTTATATATAACTTGTGCGGGAAAAGGGTATATGTCAAGAGCATCATTGCCACTCATTAATAATGAGAAATGATATTTTGTGGGTCCCTTGGTAAAGTAGAATTATAAATGGATCCAATAGAACTGATGTGCAGTTATAATTTCATAATTTACTTAATGGAGACCAAGAAACAATTATAATACAAAGATGACACATACTTTGTATAATAATAATTATATCATAAGGCAAGACACAAGTAATGTTAATGATAATATTACTAGAAGGATCGTGTTTTGTAAAGATGTACTAAACATCTGTGTTATTTGAGTAACTGTAATGTATAGCTAGAATACCGCTTACAGTTTATGGAATAAAAAGTTTTATCCCATTGCCAACATAACATAGATCCTCAACATAGGTCACACCAACTGAACGGGAAACAAGAATAAATATTTTAATATATTTTTATGTACGATATTTCATGTTGCATGAAATAAAGGTACATATTGGAATTATTAAAACATTATGTCATGTGATGTGACTTCTTAGAGGGAAAATAAATTTATTGAAAAGTATATATTATGATTATAATATAAGTTTCATTATTATAATAATATGAGAATATTATTATGAGATATAAATTTATTTAAAGCCCAAAGCCCAATATAATCTATTTAACAAATAAAGAGATAGAGAAGAGATTCATAATTATGGCCTCAAATTCGGGTCAGATTTTAAGGCTCCTTTAAATAGGAATTTGAAAGGTCAAACGATAACAATCTGGACAAATGACCTATGAAAATTGAAGCCCTTGAAGTGTAGAATCCAATGGTGAATACTTGAGGTCGTTTGGAGTTCTCCAGAGAAAGTTATGGCAGTTTTAGTGCTGAAAGGTCAGCAGTTAATGTGCCGGTTTAAATTTCATTAGTGCCTTAATTTCTAAAAGAATTTGAAGAGTTTTGATATGATGTTTAGAGCCTATAAATATCATATTTAGTCAGAGATTATGTGGTGACAACTTCAACTAAGTTTTTTCTCTTCCTCTAAAGATTTGCTAAATATTTATCGATTAAGTAATTGATTACGTAACGGGCGATAAAGCTAGGAGCGGATGAAGAGGACGCTAGCACGAACTCGACGCCGTTCTTGTTTTAGATTCAACATGAACCGAAGAGGAATAGAGCTACGTTAAAGACCATATGTATGGTATCACAATTCCTCTTGTAGGAACATATATGATTGTGATTAGTGATGCAAACAAATGAAGTAAAATTAGCAATAATGAAATGATCCTAGATGTTATCGGATAAATTTTTTATTTTTACCCAATTCGCATTATGAAATCCTACATTTTATTCTCAATATCCTTATTAGTATATGTATTACAATACTTCCTCCTTGAGTGACTAAGGTTCGATTTCATAGTGTAGAGTATGCGTGTCATATGTGAAGTATTGGAGCTATTCCGTTCTTTCTATATTTCTATTAGCCGATATTTGAGATCTCTAAATATTCGATGGGATTCCCCTATTTACTCCTAGTGAGTAACGGGAAAATCTGGGCCTCCCCTTGGCTTTAACTAGTACATGGAGTTCCCTTTTTATTATTATTCAAACAGGTAGTCGGTTCCTTATTTCCGTATGACGGCTGAGACCGACAGTTTATGTTTATTATTTTATTTTTGTGAGGTAGGCTTCTCGATTCGCTTTTGATCGAGTGTGTGCTTTTATTACCACTCTATTTTTACCAGGGCATTTCGTTTTGAAAACTCAGAATTAAGTTAGATTGGCAGCTGATTATACTAGACCCGTCTAACGATACCCTTAGATTTGGCGGCTGACATACTAGACCCGTCTAAGGGAGCGAATCCTGAAGTCCTATACACGGGTTTTCTAAAAATTTGGTGGTTTGCACATTTGTCTGGGATTTTGATATCTTCTCATATTAGTTATTGTATATTACTATTCCTCATGGATATTTTGGGTTTCTTCTCGTTTCGTTTCTTTGGATAGATTTGACTTATTTATTTAAATTGATTAATGGTTAAACAAAATACAAGCTAGGTATAGTAACTTGATATAGACAATCTCAGTAAATGTGATTGGTTCAACCTTGAATCGGATATAATCTCAAAGGCTGGACCTTAATCCACACTGGAGTAATTTTTATAAATTACTCACGTTCCACGGTGGTTGTGGGGTCCAGGTAAAGAGCAAGAGCCTTTTGAGGTCTAGAGGAGAGCGCTAGGATGGAGTCTCCAAGCGTCTTCCGTTTTGATTGATCATTCTTTTGTTTATTTTGCATTATTTTGATTAGGAGTAGTTTGTAGTAGGATAGTGAGGTCGTTCCCATGTCCTTTGATGGGATCGTCCTCTCGTATATGTATTTTATTTTCTTTAGCTTCTGCTGTAAACTTTGTATAGACGCTGGAAAATATATATATATGTATATATATATTTGTTGGAGGTTCATGTACTGTGTGAAATATGTGTGCTTTTCCTTAAATTAAATATAATAAATAAATCTCATATGTTTTTCTGATGTGGCAACTAAGCCTTTCGTGTACTTGTAATTAAGTACACGTTGCGGGATTAACACCCTTAAGCTAGTTATTATTTCTAGGGTGTGACACTTGGTTTCCCTTGGATAACCGATGAAGAAGCATTTGTCAGATTTAGGATCAAGCTTGTCAGGTATTAAACGCCTAACAAAAGTTTCACAGTCCCAAATTTTGAGAAAAGACAAGTTGGAGACCCTCTCCGTCTACACCTCATATGGAGTCTTGTCTACACCCCAAATATTGAACGTATAAAAGATTGAAAAATTGGGAATTTAGAAGAACTAACTGCTGCCAACGGTAGATAACCGTTGGCTAACGCTTATGTTATGGAATCAACTGATAAAGCATAGGAAAATTGGGGTTTGAGATGAACTAACTGTTAGAAATGGTTGATAACTGTTGGCTAACGCTTGGTTTCTTGAATTCAAATTCTCAAGCTCAAGAAACCTTAATTAAACAAATTTACAAAGAATTTTACATTTAATATTTTGATGCTTGTTGTTGAATTTCTTTGCTTGTCCACATTGCATCTCCAATTTTGCAATAAGATCCCTGCAAAAAATCTTAAACGCAAGGCACAGTAAAATCAAGTTTGTTTTGCAAATCGACAAATATGAAGAAATTGTTAGATACAATAATCTCTCTTTTTGTGGATTTGCAAAAATTATAATTATATGTGCATATTAGGATATTTATTTGATGAATAAAGCACAGTTAAGTTCTTCTACTTTTGGAAATCGAGCAAAAGTCTAGCTAATTTTAGTGTAGCTCCCCCTCAACGTATGCACGATCCTTAATGAGCAAAGATGATTTTAGAAGAGTTGAAACTACACAATTGAGGCTCTCCCTTAATTGACCATTCTTTAACATTATATGCACATATAAGGAAAAAACAAAAAATAAATATGACAAACAAAATAAAATTAACAAACAACAAGTAAAATTATAAAACGATAACATAACAAGTAGGTTCATCCATCATAAACCAAGTAACTAATCAAACACACAAAGCGTCAATTACTTAACCTAAATCCTACAACCACAAAGAAAGTTCCTAACGCTAAATATAATAACCAAAGAAAACGAAGAGCTAATGGTAGATCTAGGATTGCATAGCATCGTCGTCACAGGAACTAGAGCTCACAGAGTGTGCCGAGCTACTTGCATCTCATTCCACATTGCCACCACCATCACTTTCGTCACCATCATTTCCTTCACCCCCTTCTTCATCGTTTGCACCTTATGCCTTGACTCAAGGGTGGAACGATTTGTGGAGTGCGTTCATTGTCGTCTTCATCAAATCCAAAACGCTCATAGAGGAGATGATGAATAGGTAATAATTCGATTACTAGGTTTATATATTTTATTGTGCACAATTCAATTCAAATGGCTAACTTAATTTCACAAGACAATCAATTTAACTCAATCAATTTAAATAAAAAGAATTAAAATAGATGAGTTTAGGAATAATCAAACAAGTCGAGGAACATGTGACACTGATATGTTAACGGAGTTCGGCTATTGATGAGCCTACTCTTCGAGACTCCCGATCTCCCGACTTGGTAACGAGATCGAGTTGTTTGCACTAACACATAAGTATTCTTGTACAAGGGTCGAGATCTAGCTCTTTACACACTAAGAATAGAGACTAGAGAGTTGAATAACTAAACAATCTCCAACAATCTTTACACACGAAAGATTTGAATAACTAAACAATCTCCAACAACACTCAAAGTATTTGGCTAATTAAGATTAGTTGAGCTTGAGATTTCAATGGAGTAAAAATTGTCAATGGAAGAGAGCAAGAAAAAAGTTGCTGAAGATTTTGAATAGAGCAAGAGAGAAGGAAAGAAATTGAAACAATTTATTTTATAATGCAGCATAATTAGGGCTTCCAAAAACATATTTCGAAGCGAACCGTTAATAACAGTTATCAATCGTTACTATCGGTTGATTATGACAACTGAATGTTCCAAACAAAGAACTAACTGTTAGCAACGATTGATAACCGTTGGAAATTGGAGAATTTAGAAGAACTAACCATTACTAATGATTGATAATTATTTGCTAACGCTTATGTTCTGGAATCAACTGATAAAGTGTAGGAAAATTAGGTTTGAGATGAGCTAACCGTTTGCAACGGTCAATAATTGTTGACTAATGCTTGATTTATGGAATTCAAATTCTCAAGCTCAGGAACTATTAGTTAAATAAATTTACAAAATTCAATATTTTGATGCTTGTTCTTGAATTGAAAATTGAGCAATCGGACCATTCAACCGTTTGTATATCACGTATTTGTAAGTAGGATGTGCTTCTCAAATGATAGAAAGAGAAGGAAATGAAATGATAAGAGATGGAGAAATGGATAAGTTTTGCTTCATCTACACTTCAATTTTGAGAAGAATTTGGAGAAGAAGAACATAAGTAATTTATTTTTGAGGACTAAAGAGAGGCGTGATGTTTTCCTTCAATTCTTTTCTTTAGAACAATGTTTTTTAATTTCATTCCCTCCTCTCCCCTCTCTACTATTTAGGTGCTAATATGGACTTTGGTGCTTTGTCCTCTCAGTTTACCATCCATTTATTTGGGTTCCACATAAAAGTGGAGCCACTATCATAAGTGGTAGGTGAACTGAGTAGCCAAAGTAGGAGACGACCATTTTTTTTTTCTGAAGCAAGTTAGAAGATGTTTAATTTTGTTCAGATAAATGAATTTGAGTACCTTCTTTGCTTTCTAAACTTGTTTTTCTTTTTTTTTCATGGATATTGTTTCGCAGTTATCAAATTTGTTACCGACTATCGATATCGATGTTATTATGTATATTTAGTTGAATTATTATGCACATTATTTGAATTATTATGCATGTTATTTTTGTATTGAAAAAAATATTATGCATGTTAACAAAATAATGTGCATAATAATTCAAATAACATGCAAATTTATGTCAGTATAAAAAATAACATGTATAATAACTCAATAGGCATGTTATTCGTTCCTCTTGACCATTTAACCGAATTATGTACTGTACTTGACTTCAAAGTACAAAGATAGAAATTCCGCTAAACTTCTTATACAAAAAAATGTACTGAAGTTTGAACTGTTTCTTTTTGTCTGAAAAATCGTTGCAAATTTAGATTTTTGTTGGAATACCCATTGACTAAATAAAAAATATATTCACTTCCGAACTTCCATAACAAAAACGGGTCAACAATTTTTACCGTATATTACCGTTGACCAGCGCGTTCTTCATCTTTCGTACTCAACCTACAACCACAAAAGGATGTTGCCATCAAATTAACGAACTTTTGACTTGGAAAAAAAATAACACCCGTGATCTTGATTTCAAAACTTTACAACAATGATTCTATTTAGTCTGTGTTTACAGTCACATGTGTTGACTGCATGCGTACATTCAGAATCGAGATCACTCGAGTTGACAAAGCAAAAAAAATTACAGAGCAATTTGTGAGTCAGCGCTCACGTCTGAACGTGCGTCTAGACGTAACGTTCAAATTTTGCATCATACTTAATTATTTTTGTGGTTTGGTTACGTGCACACATGCATTTACATCCTTGGCTCCACCGGCAATGTGTACAACATTACCCTAACCGACACCCCTACATGCACATGCAAACACGTTCTGTTTGTTCTTCTACGTGTATTGAACTTAACATTTGATGAAGCGTGTGTGTGGCGTAGGTCAATTCGTCCTTGTGAGCTGGCACGATTTTTAGCTATCCCAACTACTCTACTAGACGTTCTAGCAGGGCTACAAGCACGAGCGTTGTTTCTGAGTCTCCTTGCCGGTGCGAATCAGCACGGAAGGGGAATCGGAGATGTTACAGTGCTAAGGCAGGAAGGTGCAGTGTGCCTGGTTTGTTTTTGTTTAGATGAGATGAGTAACGGTCATGGACTTAGGTTGGTTACCTGCGGCACGTGTGGGAACTCGGTTAATGGAGAGTGCTTTAATAGGTGGAAGAGGGCTCGCAGCCGATGTGGGGTCTGCTGTGTTGTCTGCCGGGCCCGGTGGAGAGAAAGGAGGGAAGGAGAGAGGTGTGTAAATTTGTCTGTGTATGTTAGCGGGGATGAGGAGGCAGTGCACGAAACGGTTGATGGTTTATGTGTAGGTTGATGATTCATTAATGGAGTAGATTTGTTCTTAGTTTGATTGAATAAGAGATACGATGATCTCGATATAATCTCTTTGTAAAGATTCATTAATGTTGAGGTAAGTTTGATCTCCATTGATGTTCTACCTTTTTTTCAATGCAACTTCTGTCACCTTATTAAACACATGCCTGTCAAATTGAATTAACCTATCTAGATCAAAAGGTACTAGCACCCAGATTAGAAGTCAAGTGCAAAATGATATTCTGGTTTGGGAAAGCCACAAATAACGAATGAAACAAGACTAGATTGGGATTATATGATGTCCCAGTTAAATTGGCATCATTGGCAAATTTTGTTGTTATTTTCTATTTGGCCAATTCAACAAGAGTGCTCAGCAAATGCAAAATTTTATCTTCATATAATGCACATGGTCCATGGACACGAAATTGTTTCACAACTTATATCTCTCGTAAAGTTAACTAAACGAACACCTATTGCATTTGAAAGATACAAAACAGGAAAAGAGGAAAACACTTCTATTCCCAAATCTCATAACACGGACCGATCATTCATCCTGGAGAGCAAGTTCCAAGGCATAATCATCCCTCTCCTGCAAGACAATAAACAGTATTCAAATACGTTCAGTAACTTTGTCGAAAATAGGATGTGGAGAGAAAGAGAAAAAGAGACTCACAATAGGTCCTCTTGCAAAATATCTTCCAAATTGCAGCCAATAAACCTGAAAAAGAACAGTTAGCTACTACATACAAACCAATTATAACTAATGGAGCGTTAATTACCCAATACTTTAAAATTAACAAATACCTCTACAGCTGTACTGATCATCCATGATATGTCACCGTTATTTACCTCAGTGACTGATCAATTACTAAAAGAGTAGAAATACTAACCTCGTCTTCATCTTGAGTCTCTACTTCAACGTCAGAACATGCAAAGCCAACACATAGTAATGCATAACCCTGATCAAGAAAAAAGTTAGAATTTGCATGTGTATTTGATTTTATCTGACATTATCTCCAGGTATGTCACCAAAATGCAAATTACCTTCGCTTTGAGCTCAGCAGATATACCTAGAGCCTCTGGTTGCCTGATTTCGCCAGATTTTATTCGTACTGCACAACTGGTACAGCAACCTGACAAGAGAAACAAGAGTTAAAATGACTGGATATGAAATTACACACCAAACTTACAACTAATGATGAATTGAAGTTTTATAAATAGTGGAAATGATCAAATAGAAACACCGTAGTTTATGGGACAAATTACCATGACGGCAAGCAAAGGGGAGTGTTATATCTTGTGCTTCACCTGTGTGTAGTATGTATTGATCCTGCAAATGTATTTAAAGAAATGAATTAATTAAGCACGATAGATATAGTGTAGATCGAATTGCAATATCTGTATGAGGAAAATATATTTAACATAATTGGAGTGTCAGTCTCAGTCTCAGTCTTATGTCTTAACATAACCAGTGCACTTACCTCACCTAGTACCATTCCATGAATGACTGGTACTATCTGGTACACTTGGGCTTTATCATGGTCTATCCATTATTTGGGTTTTCACGTTTCAATTAGGTCTTAATAGTAAGCTTGTGATGATCTAAGCATAAAATAATATCACACCTCAGGCACGACGAATTCATGAGTGACGCCACGTTGTCTATCGTGTACGGTGACGCGGTGGGTGGGTACCACACCTGAGGTACTGACAGTGGGCCCAGGCTCGAACAGCTCCGCCGCTCGAAGGGATGCTCTCACTATTTTCGAACCCCTCTTGCTCGCACTCGCATTCATGCACCGTATATGCGCGGCTGGGGACAAATTGGAGACAGAAAGCAGAGAATTTGCCATTTTTGTGTGTATACAAGTACAACCCTTATCGAATCGAATCTTGGAGGTTCACGCAGAGCGCACCATGTCAGCGTCTCTCGGTGCCGATTGTACTGTATTTCTAGAGAAATCAAATAATAGATAAGCTTTGTTTTAGTTGGGTTTATGTTTGGGTCGAATTGGAGTCTGGGCCTTTTCTGGGCTATCTATCTATAGTCGCAGCCAGAAGAATTTAACACATTTTGTAACTATAAATCTATAATGGGATCGATGCGAAATTTGTTGTAATCGTGGAGGCAATGCAGTTTTGTCTTAATTATTTCAATAAAAAACGAGAACTGACGAGGTATTGCTGCAATGTATTATCTTATGGATTTGATGCTTTTATTCCTAGAAACAATTAAAAGATCAGAAAAGTAACCTTGGATGTCTCAATTTATTATTTTGTTTCCATTTTAGGTCTGCAAGCACATAAGGCTCCTTGAATCATTTTCAGTACATATAAATGTAGTTTGATCAGCAAAGCAAAAATATCAGGGAATACTTTGCAGTTGATTTATTCCTGTCATATTAGCAATAAAGAAATATATCTCAAATTACATGCAAAAATATGATGATGCCAAGTTAAACAAACTAAAAAATGGGATAAAACTGGAAACAAATAACAAACATCTTTCAGTTATAACTACCCAAGCCCTTTACTTAATATTTACTACAATATGCAGTTCCTACATATCCAGATATAAATAGAAAACTCATCTACATCCCTAAAACTCATTTAGAAACTGCCACATCATATTAGAAACTCCAAGAGTTTCAAAGATGGTTATGCTCTAATGGTTCAAGTTTGCAATTTCCCCCCATCTTATTCAGAAGCTGTACCATCCTGAGATACACTAGCATCACCACCTTCTGTTTTCAATTCCCCAATTTCATCCTGAGAATTTTCTTCTCTCTTTGTTTCTTCTGAGTTGTTCGATTCTAACTCTTTCAAATCCAGACCATCACCATTTCCATTGGCTGAATTCAGTTCATTCCCCACGTCATTTTGCTTCTCAGTATTTCCATTCTCGCTGTTTCTAGAGTTAGGGTCTGTAACTTCGTTAGAAACAGTGCCTTCTTCAACCTTAATTTCACTATTTAAGTTTTCATTGACCTGGGTCCCGCCAGTTCCTGTCTCAGCATGCTTGTCCTCATGGGACCCACTTCCAGACTCGTCAGTGCTACCCTCTTTTTGATGTTCTACTGCATTGTTCTCTCCAGTTTTATTCTCATCACGTCGTGTCTCCGGCTTATCATTCTCTCCATTTGAAGCATCTCCATTTCCATTCTGATTATTTTCCTCATTTGGAACATCTCCAGTCAAATTCTCACCAGTTTGCACCTCTCTCTCGTGATTCTCTCCATTCCCATTTTGATTAGTTTCTTGATTTTCAACAATTATTGTTGATTTCTCATCAGTTTGCACCTCAAACTTATCATTCTCTCCATTTGAACCATCTCCGACCCCATTCACATTATTTTCCCCATTTTGTACATCGACAGTCATATTCTCGTCAGTTTGTACTAGAGGGTTGTTACTCTCCCCATCTGAACTACCACCATTTCCATTCTCATCAGTTCTCACCTCCAGTTTATTATCGTCTCCATTTGAGGCGTCTACATTTGAATTGTCATCATTCGAGCTTGAATTAACATCACTATCTGTACTTCTATTTTCATCAGATTCACCATTTTCTTCATTCACAAGGAATTTTTGGCCTCCATCTCCACCATTTTCTACATTCACAAGGAAAGTTTTGCCTCCACCGTCACCATCTTCCTCATTATCAAACTGACCAGACACCTTTTCAACTCCATCCTCCTGCTTTCCGTCATTTGGATTTTCCCCTTCATCATTCCTATATTGATTCTGATCAAAATTAACTGTTTCAATTCCTTCATCGATGTTACTATTACCATCATTACGGTTATTAACATTCCCCTCATCTTGCCTTTGATCAGAATCACTGCTCACGACCACATTGGTAATTTCAGGCTCCTCATCAAAAGAAGCACCTGCCCTCTCCTTGCGCCCCAAGAAAGCTTCCTCTCCATTTCCTTCCCCGATGATTTCAACATTCAATCCATACTGTCTCTTCTTATCATAAGAATGTTTCATTTGATACAGAAGCCAAACAACCACACAAATGATCAGGGTTGTTTGAAGGGTTCTCTTTATTTTAGAATACCGGCTCCTTGCATTCCGGCTATTCGAATGATGAAACATCATGGACCAGTTTCTGAAAATGTAAAAAAAGTATTATGGTTATTAGTATTATAACAACCAAGATAAAATTGCATGCTGGTCTGATATGGGTACAACAAACTGTACTGCCACTGGTTGTTTTTTCTTCCTCTTTACTTGCTTCTTTAACACTGGTACTGTTAGACTAGCGACTAAATTTAGCTAAACCAAATAGTAGTTGATAATGTACTAATACCTATTATGCTGACTGCTGAGAAAAAGAGTATAAGGACTAAATTACAAAATTGCAGTTACGACCATTTCCTAAAGAAGAAATACAAGACCCTTACTCCGAAATTCCCGCTCAACGAACTGTTCAATTTATCTACAAAACCAGGGGGAGAGGTTTACATTTAGCCAACAATTGATGGAGAAACAAATATACAGTTGTTGAAAAGCAACTCAATTTGGGAACTGAAAGAAAGAAAATTGGATCTAGTTCCTGTTCAAAAGATCTCAGAAACACAGATCCCTCCACAAATCTTCAAAGAACGACATCAACAAGCGAAGTGCTTGGTCCAAATAGCAAGAAACCACAAAATGTGGCACGATACGAGCAGTGATTCAGGAAAGGGTGATACGAAAAGAGCTTACCTTTGAGTAAAGTGCGTACTACTGTTCTTGATCTCGATTCAAGAGTGGAACCGAGTGCGTGCTACTGTTTTCGTGGTTGGGCCATTTTGATAAACAAACTAATTATTAATCAAAGAAATGGCAATTTTTTTAAGGAATGTAAGAAAATGGAAAGTATGACAGGAACCCACCACGTCTGTCTACTTGGAAGCGTATCTCTGCTGAGTTTATTAACCTCTCAATCTTAATTTTTTTCATTGTAATATGTGGCGGATGTAGGGAGGGTCTGCAGTAGCAGCCAAGTGTCTATCTTTTAATTTTAAATTTTATTTTGTAAGACTCGAAAAATGAAATTAAATTTATCCACTGAGGTCCAGTATTTATTCCTGGAAAACTCAGTGCTCGGTCCTGAGAAATCTAAGTCTTTGCTTGTATATTTTGCTTAGTTGTTGATTCTACCTCCTTTCAATTTCGCTACGTTACAAAGACGTTGACCCTGCCTCCTTTCCTTTCCACTCTGCTATCGACTATAACTACCTCTGACTCTGTTTCCAGTCAGTGACGGATTTGTGTCTGCTTCTAGTTGTGCCACTTGACGAACTGATTTCAGTAATCAGAGAATCGATGCAGAAGATTTTAGCATTCTACTCATTTAGTACAAGGTTTCAAATAGCAGTTCGCGAGGTTTAGCAGTGAAGGATGATTTAGCGTTTAGCGTTTATCGGTGATAAAATGACCGATAAACTACCATATCGATAGTTATGTCATATCACTTTATTCCAAATGATATAAAATATAAATTATAATTAATACAATTATATGTTTAATAATAACATATATTGTATTTTGTTATCACGAAATACATTCTCAAAGACTAATATATTGAATAATTCATAAGCAAGTATCTTAGTAGTCCAGAATTATAAAGAAACAAACATCTAAAACTTGATCTACTAACAAATAAATAATTAAACAGCAAAAATATCTATATCATCGCTAAAATCGCTATATCACCGCTAAAACCGCTATATCATTTTCGTTTTATCGGTCTCTTAATCTGTTATATCTTCAGAAACCGCTAAAATCGCGTTTTTCAATATATCTTAAATTATAGCTCCAAAAGACGCTAAAATCGATATAACGCCATATTATAGCCGCTATTTGAAAGCTTGTCTCTACTCGATTTCGCATCTGATTCTAGCTTAGAGACTTTTTCTTTTATTTTCTGCCTTTTTTCTTTAATTTTACTTATGCACATGGCAATACCCAGTTTTTTGGTTTTGTGTTTTTTCTAATTTCATGAGGTTGCTTATCCCAGTTTTTTGTTTTTTTCAATATTTAATTCTTCATGTTAGTGATTAATGCTCAATAATAAATTGCTAATTATGTGTAGTTGTAAATTTGCGACATACAAGCATAACACATCAAAGGTTTTCATTAGAATATTTCTGGAGCTGCCCTTGAAAGAATATCTTGTCAAAAGATGAAAATAATATTTTAATAGATACATGATATCTCATAATACTTTTAATTGTTGGTTCTTTAGTTGTTTGTTGCTGTTCACATTCATTCAGAATATGACAAGATTGCGCAATTTTGATAACCAAATTTTATTATTGCTTACAATCTCTTATTTTACTATTTATAAAGGCAATGTTTGAACTAAAGCATTAGATAAATTTTAAAAAGAGAGAGACAAACAAACTATTTAAACATACATACTTACATGTTCAATATTTTTGACAAAAATTATATTATTATAGCTAAATTGTTTCTACTCCTGATTAAAAACCTATATTATTATCAGGAATTTGGACTTCACGTGTGTATACAGTATTCTTACTTCGTGAGGACCAATTAATGATTGAAGTATTAAATGGCTGTTATTTTCTGGGTCTAGATCCAGATTTTGACAAAAGATATTCATCCCTGAAGATTCGCATCTATTATTATTTTGAGAAAAACATACTTAGTTTATTATGGTTCGTCAGATTAAATAGACAGTTCGAATCGGTATGAATTTGAATTGTAGAGTATTTTTAAACAGATCTGATCCGTCCTATAATATAACGGTCTATACTAGAATAGCAGTCTCATTTTTCTAAAAGAAATAAGTAATTAGAATCCATCCCAATCGATTAGAGCATCACATTTACAATTACTAATGAGCATACCTTCTAACTTAACAAGCCTATATTGGAAAATTTGTTCGAAAATTTTATTAAATTCTTGTAAGTGGTGTAAGTGGTATGAGAATTTTTATTTTTGCAATTACAAATTAAAAAGATTACACTATGTTAATGACATATATATTACAAAAATGAAGATATTGTGAATTAATATGCAAATTATCTTTTGCACATGCATCAAGAAGATGCCCTTAGATTTTAGATGCTCACGAGCAAATCACTGAATTTTCATTCCTATTAAATAATATGGATGATACAAAATAGGAAAATTTGTCTAAATGCCACTCAATAATATGACAATTGTCGAAATGCCACTCAATAACAGTAAATTGGCTAAATGCCATTAAATTTCAAATCAATTTGCCTAAATGTCACTATCTTTCTTTCATACAGTTAAAAAAATAAAGAAATAAAGATATACCATAAATACCACTCACATCTTCCCCTTCATCTCTTTTATGGCTCTTCTGTGGCTCTTCTCTGTCCCGATCAAACAGTTTAGATTTGAATTATACACTTGAAACATGCACTCTTTTCTTGTGACCAGGCCTATTTCCTGCGACTAAAATAGTTGTTACCTTTTATCAACTCTCTCTCTCAGATACTGGGTTCACACACACACACAAATTTAATTAGAAAGCAAAATGCAGAGAGCTTCAACCCAAGACAATCGAAATCTCCAATACAATCGAAATCTTAAAAATAAAAAAGGTTTCCCTTTGCCTTGATCACACGAAATACCCAATTTCACAGCTGGATTCATATTTCTAGACAAAATGAACCATTTTCCATGTTCATTGGAGATTCCATCTCCATCTGTAAAGAAATCACTCTTACTCACTCATCAGGATGTTCAAAATTCACACCACCTAAATTGTGAAATACTCATGTTGCAATTCTGATTTTCTCTGAAATAAATACGACTTTTCTGTTGGTATTAGATTTCAAGAAATGTGACAATCATTGACAATAGAAACTACTTTCAATCTCAAAAACTAGAAATACCATTCTTATTTTTCATCGAGCAAAACACCAAAAATATTAGATTTTCTTTCTTTTGTTGTTGAAACAATAGAATAATAACATAATTCACACAGAAAGAAGAAGACAGAATCAACGCTTAACAAGAATTCATTACAACAACTAAGTTCCAATACAGAAAAATAAACCAACTCAAACAAGAGTTAATTGACTCAATAACTCAAAACAAAAGAACATAAATCATAATAACACATAAAACTACCTCTCAAATCATACAACTCATTCTCAGTTCCAATTTGAAGTCCAATTCAAAAGCTTCACACCGATGATAGAGTCTGGATGAGAGGCCCGCTCACGGATGAACCAAGCCGAGACTCGCTCGCTCATGGACAATTCAAATATGCTCTGGTTCCTTATTAACTAAAGGCGTAATGATAGAACGTTCTCTCTAAGTTATTGAACTGTAAATTCAACAAAATAATGACCTGTAAGATATCACTTCAATACTAATTTAACACAAAATTTCATCATACAAAGAAATTAGTCCGTATAATTGAATGACCTCTGAGTAAATTGTTAGAGTGCTAAAATGAGATGACCTCTCAGTAAATTACATCAAGCTTCGCCAGCCACTGCACCTACGTAACTCACCAGCAAATTGTAACGATTAAGGATTAGCAAAACCTCACTTCGTTTCGCGTTAGGAGTAGGCAGAAGTCCAGTTAAAAACATAAAAAGGAAACAACAATTTCGTTGGTTTTAGGCAAATCTTGAATTTTGGTTTTGGTTTTTATTGACTTGTCCTTGGCATTATTGACTTTAACGGTAATTGGGTGAATCTTTTCTCTGAATTAATTAATTAAACAAGGCTGGTTGGTCTGTACGGATATGCTTGTGGAAGTCACAAGAAAGAATCATGAGATTGATGCTTCTCTACGGAGCTTTTATATGATTTAAAGGTGTTTATGTATTTGTATTTCTAATACATTGGAGAATTTTTATCTGCAAGAGGTGGTTATGATTATTGAAAAAATGATGGTCTTAGCTGTTGTAGGTGTAAACAGATCAGGTTAGTCGGATTTTGTGTATGTTTTCAATCTGTTAGATAGCATTTAAATTGTAGTGTTTTTAATTCGTACGTATTTTTTCGGGTAGAATCAAGTCGGTCGGATTAATCAAATTAGTCCGATTGAACTTACACTTCTAGTCTGTTATGGAAACTTATTGTTGGAGCCACGATACTATGATGCTTGAAAAATTGCATTCCAGAATCCATAGTTATGTTCTAGTTACAGCCAGCTAGTGTTGTACAAACGGGCCGGGTCGGGTACTCGTGGATCCGATCCGTGCAGATCCACGAATTCAACGGGTCCAACGAGGCGGGTCTCCACGGATTCGAACCCAAAATCTCCAACCCGACCCGTGATAAACCCGGGCAAGTCGGGTCCAGGCAGGTCGGGTCGGGTTAGGATCCGTCGGTTTTTTCGAATTTTTTTGAATTTTTGAATTTTTAAAAAAAAATTCTGCACATTATTTTAATATATTTTTTTCGAATTTTTTGAATTTTTTTGAATTTGATGTGACATAAAAGTGAATTTTTCTGTCACGGATCTGGCGGGTCGGGTCAACGGGTCGAGTCTGGGGTCGGTTCCACGGGTCGGATCCACGGGTCCACTGATCGAGCACGCGTCGGGTCCTGGGGCGGGTCAGGCACGAGTTCGGGCGGGTCTGGGGATTTTTGGCCTATCCGACCCGCCATAGATCCGTGGATCCGCCAACCACGGGTCGGGTCGGATCTGGACCACGGGGCGGGTTGGGAATGGGACGGGTCGGGCATGGGACGGATCGGGTCGGATCCACGGGCGGGTATACCCCCGCGGGTTTTAGCGATACTCTACAGCCAGCCTCGACAACTTGATGTTGTTTTTGTTTTTAGATGTAGAGAAGAATCAAAATACCGAGTTTGAGAAAGTCAGATTACAAGTGTAGGGGTGTCTAACGTGGAGAACAATTACGGAATCGTTCACTAAACATAATTTTATTTCGTTAAACGTTTCGTTTCACAAAAATCGTCTCGTTTGTCATAAACAAACGAAATACACTTTTTTTTTAAATATTTTGTACTATATTTTATAAATGAAATGAAAACTTTCGTTTCGTTAATCGTTTCGTTCGTGTTCATATCATTTCGTTTCGTGACGAAATACAAAATTTCATTTTATTTTTGTTTCGTTTACCGCAAAAAGAATCGAAAAACGACAAAACGATATTACTTCGATTGCCCTATACAAGTCGTATATACTATAATTTCAATTGGAGTGTTGCCTCTAAACTTTTTTCTCGCCTTTAAACTTTCATGTTATGACAAACATCTCCTTCTCCTCCCCTCAAACTTTTAAATTGGTCAATAGTCACTTAAATTTTGATTTTGTGACAAATTCATCCTCCGATCCATATTACATCTAAACTCATAAATTTCTTAAATGAACAAATTCTTCAGCGTTTTTGAAAATTCAAATGAAAGGGGTGGGAGGTTGCTGTAATAGTCAATTTTTAGGCTGTATGTACTAATCTTTCGTGAAAATGAAAAACAACAAGCGCTCCTTGCTTTATAAAAATATAATAATGAGAAAAGTTGTCGACATCAAAATATATATGAAAAAAAACTTCCAACTGAATTTCAATACTACAAAATCATCGAAATATAGAATGTTGTCGTAGTCAAAAAATAGGAGGTAGTTTGAGAGTATTATGAATGGCAAATGCTCTAGTAGTTCTGTGATAGCTAATTAGAATTACTTTTCAAAAGTTATGGATTAACACAAAGTTTTCTTCTCGTCAAGAGGTCTTTAGTAATAGAGACTAGAGGCTTCAGGCACCCCCATTGACACGAATGGATCTAGGATTTTCGTCAGGAGAGGAGGGCAAGATCTATAATTTTTTTTCCAAGAAAGTAAAATAAGACACGTTTTTAAATATACATGATTATTTTACCAAAAAAATTCAAATTGTACAAATATACATGATTATTTTGTAATTTTGTTTCCATGGGGTGGCTACCCCTGACCTCACTTAAATCTGCCCCTGCCCACTGACGGATCCAGTATAATCCAGGGGTAGGTAAGTGCCTACTCTTGGATTGTCAAACTGCACACAAACTCAGTGAAATTTAGAAATTGTGTCTCACCCTGAATTATTTCTGAACTACCTGAATTGTCAAATTGCACACAAACTCAGTAAAATTTAGAAATTGTGTCACATCCTGAATTATTTCTAAACTAACATATTAATCAACTTGTCAGTTAGCATCTTAATCAATTTTGCAGTTAGCACCTTGATGTTAGTATTTTTAATCTAAAAAGAACACCACATAAATTGAATTCAATATTTAGCATCTTAATCAATACTAATTAGTATATGTTGTTTATATTTTCATGATCCTCAATTAGCGTTACAGGTTCCTAGCTTCGAATTGTTTTTCAAGGTGCATCAAGTATGCATAAACACCACAAGCAATGCAAGCCATTGGTGCAAAATTTGAAAAATTCCTCCCTCATCCTTTTAACTACTCATAAGTACTCAATATTAATCCAAGATCATTTATTTTTATCATGCAAAATTATGACAAAAATGACTTCAATATGAATTAATTCACTAGCATTTCCTCTCTTATTTATTTTGAAATATTAAAAATAATGTGTTCGATAGTGTTGATAATAGAAGAATTATGCAATTTTTAAAAAATATGAAGTTTCGTAGAAATTGTCTTGATTTATCTTCATCAATTTGGTTTTCTATTTTATCTATATTACTTTTGTTAATATGTAAAACATACTCAATATTTGTTATTTGTCAGTCTTATTCAGAAATTGTTAAGATTCCAGAGTCTTCGAAACCAAATGGAGAAACAGATCTCAAAGGCACTTCTAAACCACCTCCGTCTTTCCGTCTTCAATCAAAACTAAAAACCCTAAGTTTCGAGAAAAGCAAAGGTAGATCGGTCTGTTATAAGTGTGGAGATTTAGGGCATAGGGCTGATTCTTGTAGAAACTCGGTGGTGTGTTTTACTTGTGGTAAGCTTGGTCACAGATCTCAACAGTGTAGATCTATCACTATGCTACCTTCTGCTATCTCGTTTCCTCAACCCGTAGAAGCCATAGAAGATGCTAACAAATACCCTCCCATTCCATTATCTTCAAATCCAGCCAACAACCTTCTAAGAGAAACCATTAAGAATAGTCTAGTTTTATCAGATGTAGAAGGGAGAGGTGCTTTATTTATTCAGTCTCATCTTCAAAAACTCTTTCCCATTCAAGGTTGGATTTGGCAGATTAGGGCTATTCCAGGTAATAGATTTCTTTTAGAAGGCCCTTCGGCGGAATGGAAGAACTTTGCATTGTCTCAGGGTGAGATATGGTTAGGGGATGTAGGTTTTAAGATAGAAGCATTTAATGATCTAAAGCATGATGTCAGACCTATTGTTCCTGTCCCGATCTGGGTTAAGGTTACTGGTCTTCCCTATTGTCTATGAAAAGACTTAGAATTCAAAAGAATTGCTTCTGAAGTAGGGGGTTATTTGATTAGTGTAGATCCAAGGTCTTCAGACCATATGGACTTTACAGTTTTACGTCTTAGAATTGTTGTTCCAAGCAAGGATATTATTCCTAAGGGTAGATACATGTCTTTTTTTGATGAGAAATTTGGAACTTGTTTCTATTTTTTGAATTTTGAAATTGATTCTCATGTCAAAGCCAGTATTGGATCTGATGATCCTTGGAGACATTCTAAGCCTTACTGGAATAAAAAGCAGAATCCTTCTCCTAAAGATGATGATAACAAAAACCCTCCACCATCTCGTATTCTTCCTTCCACCACAATCTCTCTAAATTTCATTCCTACTTCCCAACACAAAGTATCTTCCTCCATTGCACTAACTGAAACCAAATGGGATGAATGGGAAGAAAATAAAAAAAGAAAGGGGAAGCAAGTAGATCTAGAGGAGGAAAAAGAATTGACATCTGAGGAGGCAGTGATGATTGAGTTTAGTGATCCTGTAGAAAATAGAGAAACAGCTATAGTGATTGGAGGTCTTATGAATACAAATAAGACAAACAGTTCAGGGAGCACTGGCTCTGGTAAGATCAATGAGCAGCAACAAGCTAAGAGGTCCAGTCTTCGCCAGAAGATCAAAAACATTAGCAAAGGTAGAGGGCAGTCAGCTTCTCCTTCAGGTACTAGTACTAATCTCCTCTTAAATAGTTTTCCTTTTGCAGAATTTACTGATGTAGAGGTAATTAAATTATTTGAAACTTGTGGGATTTTATTAGGGGCAACAGAAAAAATAAGAATTATGGTAGTGCAATACTTTAGAACATTATTACAGGATAGATTTGCTAGAGTTTTAGATTTAGTTAATAATACTAGTTCTAGTGATATCTTTAGAGATACTGAACTGAAAGATATCAGTTCTGAAATTTTAAGGGTTTTGGAAGAAATAAATTCATGGTAAATATACTCATATGGAATTGTAGAGGCCTTAACAAAGGTCAAAAAAGAAAATTATTAGCTGATTTTCTAGTACAATATTCAATAGATATAGTGGGAATTCAGGAAACAAAAATTGAAAAGTTTGATGAAAAATCCTTAAAATCTATTAGTAACTTTATTTCTAACTGGATACAATTACCTTCAAAGGGTAACTCTGGAGGGATTTTAATTGGAGTTAATGATAATATTCTAAAAATATTAGATATTTGGATTCTGGAATTCTCAATTACTATTCACTTAGAAAACAAAAATGATGGTTTTAAATGGTTATTTACTGTAGTTTATGGACCTGTTCTCACAAATAAAAAAAATGATTTTCTAAAGGAATTGGAAACAATTCATTCCTTCAATATAGAATCATGGCTTTTAGGTGGAGATTTTAATATGATCAGATCAAGATCTGAGAAAATAGGAAAAAGTTTCAATATATCAGCTAGAAATAAATTTAATATGTTCATAAATAATTTGCAACTTTTAGAATTGCCTTTGAGTGATAGGAAATTTACTTGGGCCAAGTCCTTAGATTCTGATAATTTTGCACTTCTTGATAGATTTCTATGCACTAATTCATGGAATGCACATTTCTTATCTAATTTAGTTACATCTCTACCTAGAGCACAGTCAGATCATAACCCTATTATTTTAAAAACAGATGTTAATATCATTAAACCCATCTCTAAGGCTATTAGATTTGAAAAGATTTGGTTGTTACAAGATGGTTTTCAAGAACTAGTAGAGAACTGGTGGATGGATATACCTATATATATTAGTGATGAATGTGGAAGGCAATGGAAGCAAAAGATGTATTATATGAGAAAAAAATTAAGAGGATGGAACAACAATATGAGAGCAGAAAAATTCAAACAGAAAAATAAATTGCTTCAAGATATAGAATACTTAGAAACCCTTCAAGAGCATAAACATTTAAATGATAATGAATTAGAAATGCTACAAAATAGTCATGTTAGTTTGAACAAAATATACTTAGAAGAAGAGATTTATTGGCAGCAAAGAGCCAAATTAAAATGGTATTTAGAAGGAGATAATAATGCTAAATTCTTTCATACTATTGCTTCTCATAGAAGAAAGAAAAATTTTATTTTTTCTCTTGAGATCAATGGTTCATTTGAATCTGATTCACAAATTTTAAAAAATCATATAGTGTCCTTTTATAGGAATCTGATGGGAACAGAAAGTAAGAGAGTGGTTAGTTTAGATAAATCTTTTTGGGATAATTCATATAAGCTTAGTGATGAACAAAGAATATAACTTACAAAAACTTTTTCATTACAAGAGATAAAAGATTGTATTTTTTCTTGTAACCCCAATAAGGCTCCTGGCCCTGATGGTTTCTCATTTCTTTTTTATCAGCATTTTTGGGACTTAGTTAAACAGGATATATACATAGTAGTAAATGCTTTTTATTATAATATTTTAGATTTAAGTAAATTAAATTTAGCTACAATTTGTCTTTTACCTAAGAAAACTGATGCTATTAATATATCTAATTTTAGACCTATTATCTTAGTAAATTGTAGTGCTAAGATAATATCAAAATTATTAGCTTTAAGGTTAGCCCCAATTATGAATCAGCTTATAGCTCATAGTCAAACAACCTATGTTAAAAATAGAAATATTATGGATAATGTTGTTATTGCTCAAGAAGTATTGCATTCTGTAAGAAATTCTAAAGTAAAAGGTATATTATTCAAGATAGATTTTGAAAAAGCATTTGATAGGATTAATTGGGACCATCTAAAAGAAATTATGATAGGAAGAGGGTTTGGTATTACATGGACTAATTGGATTATGGATTTATTAGGAAGTGGAAGAACATGTATTAACTTTAATGGTAATCTAAGTGAATATTTCTCATGCAAAAGAGGAGTTAGGCAAGGTGACCCAATCTCTCCTTTACTTTTTAATTTAGCTACAGACTCTCTTCATACTATTTTAGTTAATGCACAAACTAATGGATTATTAAAAGGTTTAGGGGACTATGGAGAACATGGTTCCATTCTTAATCTTCATTTTGCTGATGATATCCTTTTATTTCTGGAAGCTAAAGAAGAATATATTTCAATATTTAAATGGATACTGATTGCATTTGAAGACTTATCTGGTTTGAAAATAAATTTTTCAAAATGTGAAATCTTTCCATTGAATCTATCAGATGAGGAAAGTAGACAAATAGCTAATAGTTTGAATTGCAATATAGGTCAATTCCCTATTAAATATATTGGTGTTCCAATAAGTCCAAATAGACTACAGCTAGCTGATTGGAACTTTTTAATAGAAAAAGTAGAAAAGAAACTTCAAACTTGGAAAAGTTCTATGCTCTCATTAGGAGGAAGAGTTGTTTTAATAAACTCAGTATTATCAGCTGTACCCCTTTACTGGATGTCAGTGTATAGAGTACCTGTTACAATAAGACTTAGGCTAGATCAATTAAGGAAAAGATTCTTATGGTTTGGTGGTCATTCAGTCAAAAAGAAGGGTATTATGTTAGTAGCATGGTCCATAGTTTGTCAAGATAAACAATGTGGTGGTTTAGGTATCTTAGATTTAGAAAATATGAATAGAAGCTTATTGGCTAAATGGTTTTATAGGAATCAAGATCCTTCAGTCTCTGGCATGTGGAAAAATATTATTATATATAAGTATATTGCTAGAAGACCACAAAAAATTTCATACTTTTGGTCAGGCATCAAGGTAGATGAAGATTTGTTAGAGCTAAGTATCAATAAAATTATAGAGAATGGTCAAAACACTTTGTTTTGGACCGATAGATGGTGTAGTGATAATGCTTTAGCTGTGAATTTCCCTTATCTTTACTCTATAGCAATAGATAAAAGAATTTCAGTTTTCAATGTTCATTATACTAATAATAACATATTAAGATTTTCTAGGCAGATTATAGGTATCTATCATAATGAATGGGTTGAATTAGAAAAAATCATTAATAATATTCATCTCTCTGAAAATAGGGATGGTGTGAAATGGAGATGGTCGAATAATGGTTCTTTTTCAGTCAGTTCTTTTTATCACTGGTTGAATTTTAGAGGGGTATTTTGTAATGATTTCAATTCCATATGGTCTTCCAAATTACCTTTGAAAATCAAAATTTTTCTTTGGTTAGTTAAAAAAAGGAAAGTTTTAACTAGAGTTAACCTAGCTAAAAGAGGGGTTGAGATTGAGTTATCATGTGTTTTTTGTGGAGAAAACGAAACAGTAGATCATTTATTTGTAAATTGCTTCTTTGTTAGAAAGATTTGGCAATGGATAGCTTCTCATAATAATTTTGGTTTTCAAAGACATTCAATTGAGGATTTGTGGTATATGGATGGTATGATCCCTTTAAAAGATAGTAAAATTACCGAATTAGTCAGGGGGCAGTTTTATGGAATATATGGTTATGTAGGAATAGAATCATATTTCAGAATAATATTGTTCCGAGTATCTCATCTTTAGGACATAAGGTGATTAGTCAAACCAAATTTTGGTGTCAGCACTTTAAAGGAGGTTCTCTTCTTAAACTCTCACTAATTCTACCACAGGACGTGGCAGATCGTGGTTTGCAGGTTATAGAGGAGGCTTCGGAAGAGGAAGCCATGTTAACAGCAACACCTCATTCACCTGGCGTAGGGAGTGAGGAAGATGATGAGAATTTATTAGACTGACGGTAGCTTGTGTGCTGAAAAATAGGTGTTTTGTTTTTAGGAAAATTTGTCATGTTTTACTAGTTGTTGAGATTGATCTTTTGTTTTATGGTTTGTAGTATTTCTATCTTAGGTATATCATTCTAGAGACATAATATGTTGGTTGTAATTGTTGTTTTAGGTCAGCTTAATCCAGAGAGTTGGATTTAATCTGGCGAGACATTTAGTTTCAATGAAACTGGTGGTTAAACCACTTTTTTTCAAAAAAAAATTATATGAACATGTTAGAACAATTGGCACTTTTAGTCAACAAGTGGCATTAGCTAATGCATATATTTTCTTAGTTTTGGGAAAAAAAGGGTCTAATTCTAAAAAAATTTAAACCTTTTTTTTAAATAAGACTTGTATAAAAAGCTGCAATAAATTTTGAATATAAATAAATATCTTTTCAGAAATTTGTTTGAGTATTTATAGAAAGCCTTGATATACAGAATATTGTTTGAGTATTTATAGAAAAGAATATTTGTCTTACCAGTAGAGTTAAATCAGTTTCTTCAATTTTGTGATATAATAGAACGTGATGTGAGTGACACTGTCACGTACCGTACATGTCACATGTTTAAGCTCTAGCAAAATCTTAATTGGGAAGAAAACATTGACACTTGGAAGAATTATATGGATCCACCCTCTAATACAAAGATAAGATGACCTAAAAAAAACAAAAAATTGCTATATATTACAAGTAAGTTGTAATTGACACTCTTTCCTATGTTTTCTACACGATTAATTATCTTCCATTACATGTAAGTTGCTTCTTTTTTTCTTTTCGCTAACAATGCGCATCGACTCACCCCTTGTCTCCAAAATCGAAACCAAACCCCAATCTTCATCCTGTAACCTCAAACCCAAGGAAATGACTATTAATCAATCCTAATAGTATATAATAACAAATTTACAAAGTGCTAAAAGAATGTACCAGAAGTTTGGTTTATAGCATATAAATTAAAAAAACAAAATACAAAGTGCTAAAAGAATATACATCCAACGATGGCATAGGACAAAATAGGTCAGATACTTTGTATTATTGTAAGAACTATCTGAAATTTCTCTCCAAAATAATGATTCAAGTGCTTAGTCAGAAATAAAAAGATCATTATCCAATTGTGGCGCAGGTTTGTACACCTAAAAGACATAGAAAACCCTTAAAGCTAACTTGTTTTGTTTGTTTAAACATTCACACTAGTTCCTTTTCTTCTTTTTCCTTTTTTGAGTTGCTAATTGCTATTGGTAGGGAATGGCATTGATTGGCCTTGTATTGATCCCTTTTTGCCTTTTGCCTTTTCTCAGAGCTTTGCTAAGCTAGCGGATAAGCTCAAGACCTGTTGTTTGTGTATAGTCTATTCCCATCAACTCATCATAATAAACAAAACAAAACAAAAAAACAGAAAATATATGTTGAGTGCTAAGGAAAATAATTGTCCCAGCTCTTAAAAAGTAATTGGATCGTGGATCCTCCGATCTTTTGGAAGGTATTTCGAAATTTGTATTTTTCTCGCAGTTGTTTTCTTTGTTTTAGTAAAAGATGGATGTAAGTCACTCAAATTTCATATATAAGACGATCACATAAATGTACTATTTTGAATTACAAAAAAAAAAATGTAAAAAAGAATACATTAAAAAATACGAAAAACACGAAACAAAAGAATAAGAAGAGATACAAGCAACAACACAATATTATACCTAACATATGAGAAGGCAATGCTTCTCCATCATCACTGAACTCCCAAGACATATTCTGCTTGTCGCGCCATGCAATTACTCAACTATCTTGGGTACATCTCACGATTCTTTGTACATTGAAGTTGGCCTTATAGCACCATTCATCTTAAAAGATGAGGGTCAAGTCCTCAAATTTTACTATGGATCACAAAATAAACTACAATATACATGCATTTAGTTCTATATCCTCATGTGGGTGAGTACCGGCACACCCCTCGGATGTTTGGCTCTTGTCGTCTAAGCATCCCGTATGTTTGTGCTTGTAGAGGCTCGCACCACCTATGACCCTATTGAATCTTTGAGGAGTCGCTGGTAGACCTCTGAAGGTCGTCGTCGCACACTACCACTCCATTGGGTGTTGCAGGTCACGAATTCGGTTCGAGTTAGAGTTTATATTCTCTCCTCACTTCCCCACCACCATGACGGATTGGAGATTGGTACTGCTGCCCCAACTCACTATTGGGGAGAAAAACTATGGGGTGGAGCCGACAGGAAGGGGGGAAGAGGAGGAAAAGAGGAGTGGAGGAAGAGGCCGAGTCGAAGCAAGAGGTGGCTACTAGAAAAACATGCGGTATGATTTCCCTCCTCCTTTCCTTCACGGTAGAAAACTTTGATAGGAAAACGAGGCCGAGTCGAAGTGAGAGGCGGTTACTAGGAAAACTCGCCGAGCGATTCCTGTAAGAATAATATTGGAGCTTAAGGTGCAAGACTAATGTCAAATTACAGGGCAGAAGCGTTTTCAATCAACAATTTCAAATTAAAGCTTTTAGACCTTAATCACCTAGTTAAGAGTTAAAGCAAGTAATTTCTAAAAGTAATAAAGCAATTCACAAATCAACAAAGAGCTAAGTAATAAGAGAGAGAGAGAGAGAGAGATAGAGAGTAAAGAGAGAACAAGAGCAATCAAGAGAACAAAAAGAACATGCGATTTAACATGGTTCGACCTATCAATCAACTAGACCTACGTCCACGGGTCTTTCGGGCCGATTTTACTATCAAAACAAGTGTTCTTTACAATTTCGGAACCGATCTTTGATTTCTTCTAAACAAGCAAATCAATATTCGACTCCTGGACCAATGTATGGGGCAACACCACTCTACACGGTTAACGGCCCGATTGACAAAACAATCTAGGACAGCAGATGCACCACTTGACAACACAAATGTGATGCACCAAACACCAAAGGCTAAAATCTAGCTAAAGAAAGTTATTGGATTGACAATTAGACTATGGGTGCTATCATAATGCTCTCAGGTTTAGGTAGCTGAAAGAGAAGGTTATTTGGCTTTTTGCTGTGCTCAATTTGATGCTTGGAAGCTTGGGGGTGTTTGACACCCTGCTAATTCGTCTCTGCATCATATATATTGGTTGGGCACTTCTTGGAGTCTTGATCCCTTCAAAATCAACTATAGCGTTACATTAAGTCTGTGACGCATTGCTGGATTCATTATAACGGGTTACAATTCTTCCATATTTGCCCTTATGTGCATCTGTAGCTGTCTTGTGGGCCAGTCTGAACAGGAACCCATTACAACGGGTTGGAAGGCGTTGTGACGCCTTAGGGAAGTGTTACAGTAATGTTGCTTTCTGCCAACTTCCTGCTTCTGCCTTGCCTCTCTCCTTCGGACCCGTGGTGACGGGTTGGGCACCCGTTATGACGGGTTACTGACCCGTTATGACGGGTTCTGAAGCGTTATGGTAACGCTATGTTCTGTTGAACACTGTGAAGCCACCCCAACACATAGGTAGAGAGAGACGGAGAGATTTAGAGAGATGAGAGAGAGAGAGAAGTCACACAGAGGTCTCCTTCCAGAAAGAAAAAAGAGGCGACAAAAACCCTAGCCGCCAGAGGAAAAAAACCTAGAAACCCTAGGAGGGGAGGTCGCCGCCGGCCTTCCCTCCTCGTCTTCTCCTCTACTGTTTTCTTTCTCCTTCTCCTTTTTCTTCTACCGTTGAACCAAGAACTACAACCTCACTGTCGGCCTTCCCCGCCACTCAGTCGCTGTCTTCCACCTCAGATTCGTCTCTGCCTCGGCCTTTCGGGCTCTCCGCCTCCCCATTTTAGTCACCTTAGCCCTAGAAAGAGAATCCGGGGCTGCAAAGGAAGAAGGAGAGGGAAGCCGCTGTGTGGGTTCTCCCAGTAGCTGCTCCTCATTCCGACGTAGTCTCGTTGTCCTCCTTCGCTCTCTGCCGAGAAGGAAAAGGAGGGAAATCGCATCACAAATTCTCCCAATAGCCGCCTTTTGCTCCGACTCGGCCTCAAACCTGACCCAACTCTACTCTCCTCACCTTCCATTACCTAAGCTCTTGCCGGAGAGGAAATTGCAAGTTGAAAATCTACCATTCTCTATCACTCTATCATGCAGTCCAAGACGATAGAAGAAGTGCTTGGTAGCTTCTACCAAGATGGCTAGACGTCTCGACAACGTGATTCGAAGTAATGAGAAATGACAGGGTTTACGGTTTGTAATTAGTCAGTTCTTTGATTTTCTATGTAGTTTTTTGTTAGCTGTTTTTGTTAGATATTTGATGTAGCGAGCTAAGTAGCTCGTAGTTGTGATGATTGTTGTTGTTGTTGTTGGATGTTGGATGTAATTTTATTTTATCAATACAATTCAACTTGGCAGCTTCTGCCAAGGTTTCAAAAAAAGATAATAATAATAATAATAATAATATTATTATAAATAATAGTAATAAAATAATGACAATAATAATAATAATAATAATAAAACATAATGATAGTAATAAAATAATAATAATAATAATAATAATAATAGTAATGATAATAATAATAATAATGATGATAATAATGATGATGATAATATTAATAATAAACAAAGAGAGTTTTGTTTTTAAAATAATTTCTCTCTCCTTCATTTGCTACCGGAGTCTCTATTTATGCTAACTCATACATTTGTTGGGTTAGCTAATTAGTGAGATAGTGTGCTATTCATGAATAGTTATTTTGTGTTTGGATGCTTACTATTTCAAAATAGTGATGTTATTCAGTAAATAGCACTAATCACAATGATCCAAACACACCCTTAATGCATAAGATAACGTTATAACGCTAAGTAAAAGTTGTACGATTAAAATCCAACAGTCAAATTATTTGTCCTCACCCAAGATAGTATTATAACGCTATGAGTTACACATGAAATAGTGTTACGCTATATTTCGCAGAAATGCTTTTGGCCAGAATTGTATACTATATACATCATTCTTCTCCAAACAATTGAATTGCTGATTCATTATATTCATTCAACACCATTACCAACAAACCTTGAGCTCTAAATCTATAGCCAAATCATTGCCCTTAATTCCAAGTTTAAATAGCTAAATCTAATCTAGGAATTATTGAGAGATAGTTTGTTTGAGTGCTTAGCTTTGTTTGTCATCCAATTTAGCAAATTGTCTATTTAATTGTGAGAGTGTGTAATCTTGAGCCCCACCGGTGTGTGTAAGTGAGCTCAAGATAGTCGGCTCGATTCTCCACCGGTGTGTGTAAGGGAGATAGAATCCGACAACGTGTTAGGGTTGGCGACTCCGCCGGTGTGAGTAAGAGAGCCTCAATTCTGAAGTTGTACGCTAAACAAGCGAGTTTGTGTTTAGTGGAGCGGACCGAGTTGTTACCGCAAGAAGTGGGGGCACCGGGGACCCGGAGACGTAGGCGAGGCCGTTTGTGCAAGCCAAACTCCGTCAACACGCTATTGAGCCATTTTCTCTTTCCATATCTCTATTTATATTTAACTCAGTTCAATTAGTTTAATTACTTGATTTGTTTGTGAATTGAATTGAGTTGTGATTGAATTGCTTAATTAGGGAATTGTTAGAATTGCTTGTTAAATTAATTGTAGAATTTCTCAATTGAATTGTTTGCCATAACTTGTAAAATTGCAATTAGGTCCTTATTTGATTGAACCGAGCAAAAATTAGTTAAGCACCTAGTCCCCTAGCTTTATCAATCTTTTTCTTGCCAAACTAGGTATGTTAATTGGTCCAAACAAATCCATATGAATAAGTTTCAATGGTCTTTTAGTTAAAATCTGGTCCTTTGGCTTAAAACTAGTCTTGATTATTTTACCTTTCATACAAGCATCATAAATACTATCAACATTCATTTTAGAAATTGGCAAACCCCGAACTAACTCAAGACTGACTAGTTTCTTAATAGAGTTAAATGATGTATGACCTAATCTTCGATGCCATAACCATAAGTTGGAACTGGTTGCATTTAGACAAAGTTCATCGGTGGTAAAATGGTTAATATGAAGATAGTAAACATTCTTGGTTCTCTTATCGGTATAAACTAACTCATTGATTTTGGTACGATAAAGTGAGCATTCTTGGTCATTAAAGCTAAGGTAGAAACTAGAATCACATAACTTGCTCACACTTAGCAAATTGAAATTCAACCCATTAACAAAATAAACACCATCAATGATTACATGATTATTACCAATAGACCCAATTCTGATAATCTTACTTTCACGCACATTACTTCCAAAGATCACTTGGCCTCCATCAAAAGGTGTAAGATTCTTAAAGACAAATTTGTTGCCCGTCATGTGGTGTGAGCAACCACTCTCTATGATCCAAAAAAACCTTTTATATGATGAAAGCAAGCATACCTAAGTATTTTGAAAGACATGCAATTATTGTTTAAACAAAACTTAATTTTAGAGTTTTACTTTTGAGATATTCAAAATTAGTCTAACTTGATTTGAGAGTTTTGGAAATCCAAACATAAAGTTTTTTTATTTTTGTTCCTTTTGAAGGAACATTCAAAATTCATGTGACCTAGATGATTACAATGGTTACAAACAACATTTGAATTACTAGATATCCAAGGTATTTTTATGCAAGAGAGAAAAATACTATGTTTATGTTTAAGACACTTTTCTTTGGGGTAATACCTCTTAGTTTTCATTATCCTACGCTTTTTGGAATCGTACCTCTTAATGATGTTGGCCTTAGATTTATTGTTATAGAACTTTTGAATTTTCTTGGACTTGTTAATTTCTACAATCTTTCGAATAATGCTCAAGGAAGCATTGTCTTTGTCTTTGTACAACTTGTTGTGTTAAATTCTTTTATTGTATTTAAATGCATGATGAGTACATTTTGATTGAGATTGTTTTCTCTTGTGAATGGTTGAAGTAGGTATACAATCCTTAACACAAGGGGATTCAATTTTTGAAATAGACTCTACTTCGCTTTTGGACTCAAGAAAATTCAGCTTAGACTCCAATTCACAATTTTTTTTCAAAAGTACATTAATATCTTCATACTTTTTATCCAAACTCATCCTTACTTTATCATATTTGACTCTCAATTCATATTCACTAAGAATAGCTTGGTCATCATACAAAGATTTTCCATTCTTGGATATAGACCTAATGCTTAAACTACTAGAATTTAGATGTACCTCTCCTAGTGAGTTGGATGAAGATATGGTCATAATTCTCTTTTCTTCTAGATACTTTTCATTAACTTTGAAGAAGATTTTAGCAACTTCATCATTCAATCCATCTTTTGCTTGCCTTCAACAATTTGCTCTTGCACTAAGATGTTGTCCTCCTCTTGTAAGTAGTTGTAGATTCAACCTTGTGACCATCTACACTCAAATCACACTAGTTAGAACAAGAATTTGCTTTAAAAGCATTTTTAAGAGTATGCCACATTTCATATGCTAGATTTGAATCAAGGATTTCTCCTATGGATTCATCTACAAAATTTAAAATGAAATAAGAGGCATAGCTATTATCTAGAGTGCTAGAGGGTGAATCCTTGGTAGTATAGAAGATTTTTTTGTCAAATGTATATAAGAGATCATTTCCACTAAAATATTCTCTCATTGCCATTTTCCAAAATTAAAAGTTCCCATTCCGTAAGAGTTTAGGAGGTTCAACCATACTCATATCAAGATTCATGTTGGTCAAATTGGATAGATATAAACATGTGGGCTCTGATACCAATTGTAAGAATACTATTGGGGCTTAAAGCGCAAGACTAAGATCAAATTACAAGCCGGAAGCATTTTCAATCAACAATTTCAAATTAAAGCTTTTAGACCTTAATCACCTAGCCAAGAGTTAAAGCAAGCAAGTTCTAGAAGTAATAGAGCAATTCACAAATCAACAAAGAGCTAAGTAATAAGAGAGAGAGTAAACAGAGAGCAAGAGCAATCAAGAGAACAAAAAGAACATGCGATGTAACGTGGTTCGACCTATCAATCAACTAGGCCTACATTCACGCATCTCTCGGAACCAAATCTTCCTTTCGGACCGATTTCACATCAAAACAAGTGTTCTTTACAATTTCGAAACCGATCTTTGATTTCTTCTAAACAAGCAAATCAATCTTCGACTCCTAGACCAATGTATGGGGCAACACCACTCTAAATGGTTAATGGTCTGATTGATAAAACAATCTAGGATAGGGGATGCACCACTTGACAACACAAAAATGGTGCACCAAAGGCTAGAATCTAGCTAAAGGAAAGTTCTCGGATTGACAGTTAGACTATGGGTGCTATCCTAATGCTCTCAGGTTTAGGTAGCTCAAGGAGAAGGCTATTTGGCTCTTTGTTGTGCTCAATTTGATGCTTGGAAGCTTGTGGGGAGTGTTTGATACCCTGCTGGTTCGTCTCTGCATCATATATATAGGCTGGAAACTTCTTGGAGTCTTGATCCCTTCAAAATCAACTATAGCGTTACAAGAAGTCTGTGACGCATTGCCAGACTCGTTATGACGGGTTGTAGTTCCTTCATATTTGCCCTTTTGTGCATCTGTAGCTGTCTTGTGGGCCAGTCTGAGCAGGAACCCGTTACAGCGGGTTGGGAAACCGTTATAACGGGTTGGATGACGTTGTGATGCCTTAGGGAAGCATTACAATAACATTGCTTTCTTCCAACTTCTTGCTTCTGCCTTGCCTCTCTCCTTCTGACCTGTTGTGACGGGTTGGGCACCCGTTATGACGGGTTGCTGACCTGTTATGACGAGTTATGAAGCGTTATGGTAACGCTGTGCTCTGTTGAGTACTGTGAAGCCATCCCTTGATATCTTGAGCATGTCTCGACTTGTGTTGAGCATGTTTGAGCATATGCAACATTAGTTTGTACCTATTTTAACCTGCAACTCCACCAAAACTCATGTGCAATGTTAGTACTGATTTGTTTTGTAAATTGTCAAACAAGAGATGAGTTTGATCTAATAATTCCCTCCTCTCTCTCTCTCTTTTCCGGCAACGATCCTCTCTCGGCTTTGATGGTGGGAGAAAAAAAGACGAAGAGGGGGTGGAGGGAAGAGGGAAAGAGGAGAGGATAAAGGAGGAGGCGGGGGGAGGTCGACGCGTGACCTTCTCGCCTAGATTTTTCTCTTTTGGTTTTGCTCTTTTCTTAAGGCCGACTGTGGAAGAAATATTTTTCTCCTTTGGTTTTGCGCAGCTATAGATTCAGACTCTTGAAAAGCTGCAGCAATAAAGTATATTATATGATAATTTGATGTTGCGTTAACAAAAAGTTTTGTTACTGTGTTTTCATAAGCAGTTTGGATGAAATGTTTACGAATCAAATTTTCAAATATAGTATTTCAAATATTGATTTATATTGCTCAATAATTATTTATATCATAATTTTATAGAATATTATTTTTATTTTTTTGCTATTTTTAATGATTTTTCAAAGATGACCCGATTTGACATAAAATCTTAGTATTTTTTGGATCATCTTTCAAAAATCATTATATATAGTGAAGAATAAATTCTGAAAAAAAATATAATGGTTTTGACATAAAATGTTAGTATTTGACATAATATCTTACAAGATTATGATATAACAAATTATTGGACTATTTAAATCGACATTTATATGAGAGATTTTAATATTTGAATCATAAGGGTTTTACCAAGAAATTTTTATAAAATCACGTTAGCAAGACTCTAATTAAATGATTCATTTATTGGATTGGATTCATATATATCAGTTAACTTAGACAGCATAATTTCAGTTATTTGGAAACAATTTAAAAAAAAAAATAGTATATAAGTCTACTTAAAAATATTATTATCTTAACTAAAATTCTATCCCTATGAAATTAACTGTGATTTTTTTATTTTCAAAATAAAACCGGACCAACCGGCTTAAGCTAATTAATTAGATTAATTATACTTATTCCACGGTGAATCCATCCACTCTATACATATATATCTATATATATCTTACTACAGTATCACCAATGAAATTAAAAAAAAGTGGTCAATAGAAGAATATTATAAATTCAATAATAAAGCATGCACCTTTATTTTAAAATTTTAAAGCACTGCTTTAGCAATATAAAACCTGGTGCTCCTTTCCACCCCAACCATCAGAGACTTCACAGTGGAGGAACAAACAAGTTGCGCACCATAAATTCTATTAAAAAGGATTGCCACCGCAGCTTGTTTTTCTATTGTTTCATGTCTTTATTTTTTATGCATTTTGGACCTTATATATGGTAAATTAATCAAAATTGCCTTCACAGTCAAGGGAAAAACAATAGTATACATGACAAATGGTATATGTAAAAATGAATATATAATAATACTTTAATCGGTCAACTTAATTAACCCATAAAGATGATATTCAGAAAACATGTCATCAGCTGAAAAATAGAACCTTTAAATATGAATATAGGGTAACTCGAGTGAAGTATGAGCATGAAATATTATTATTTTTAGATGAAAATTGAATAGAATTTTGTAACTTTAAATATCAATAGAGGATCCTAAATCTGGTTTTAAACATGTGGCTCTTACGGTCTTACCTATAATAAAATTTAAATTGTTTTTTGAACAAGAATATCATATTAAAGATTATCATAGTATCCCAAATCCCAATTCCAATCTTCATCAGAAAATGGCGAATTATTCTGGTTCTTCTCATAATTGATAATGCACAGATTTTTTATTTGAACGTTAAATCAATCAGAACTCTGGACATATATAGTTATTTACTTAGGACAATTTTTGGACATTATCTCGAGAAAGATGGTTACTAAAAAAGTTGAATTATTAAAATGAATGATAAAACTTTCCATGAATAAATTTTACTTGTACTGAATTGAGAAAAAATATATTTTTTTTAAATGTTAAAATTATATATAATGAAGAATAGATCACAAAAGAGTTTTGTTATTGTACGAATTTCATTATTCCTTGAGCACATAAAATACACTTTCAAATGAAACAAGAGAAGTAAGAAACATAATACATCCAAATAAAATAAATAACAATAGAGAAATAAACCGAACGGTTTGTAGTAAAATCACGTGCTATGTTTAAGAAGTTCAAAATTCAACTATTTTTCTAACTACTAGTACTATTTTGCATAAGTTATTACCATGTAAATTAGTGGGTTTAATAGGCCATGTTGTATCCTTCATGTCTACGTGTATGAAAACAGATGCTCATGGTTTGATCATGTGTTGAAGCAAATAAATTACATATGGTTGCTTCGCAGAAAAGGAAATTCAAGATCAGTGTTGATAGCAAGTTGAGCAAACTTAAACTTAGTGTCAAATCAGAAGTCGCTATCGTTTCAATGGACACCGGAGACAGCATTATTAATTGCTTCTTCTTTTTTAGCTCTTTTAAGTAACAGCAATTTGATTTAGTGAACTCTTAGAATCGATGTTTGCATTCATTTAATTTGTTGTTATTTCTTTGATATTTTGAGCTTTACGAATCAGGGTTTCCAATTGATCGATCTCATTGTGAGCTTTTCAAAGGGGCTCATACATCCCAATCAGAATTTTATATCACATTCACAAGTTGAATGTCTCTTTCTAGTGCAAACTATATTTCACAAGTTATGTCCCAAATCCCAATCAGAATTTTATGCAATTGTTCACTTGACAATTATTATATTGGTAATTCTGACAATAAATTTTGAAATAATAAAAGAATATATATTTTTTTTATTCATAAGAATATATATTTATAGACATATTCTTGACTTATATATTGAATTGCATGTATCTCAAATTTCATACAAAAGTATTTGGCATGCATGTATTTCTTCAAAGACTATTAGAATTAAAATGAAATTTGCAATGATATATAGTGAGGTGAATTTTATTTTAGAGTAATGTCCATATCATCATTATGAGTCCTAGGGGCCCCAACGGGTCGGATTTGGTCGGATCGGTTTCTTTTAACCATTTTTATTATTTGGGTTCGACCCTATCCGTTCTGATCAGATTTTTCGTGGCCCTAACAAGTTCAAAACATCTAGGGCTGTCAATGGGTACGATACGGATCGGGTGGAGCTATTTTCGTATCCGTATCCGTTAGGAATTACTCTTACCCATATCCTACCCTTACCCGTTAAAATTTGACTTATCCTTATCCTACCATTACCCGTTAAAATTATCGGGTAAAGAACGGATTACGGACGATACGGATAATATAATATTAATACAATATTTTCTGTTTTATAAATAAATTATATTTTACAAATACATCTAAAATTAACCTTTTTTCATGAACACAAGCATACCACATATATTAAAAGGAGAGGGTGGTTGGATGCAATTAATTTTGAATAGAACCGAAGAGACATTTTTTGAAAATTGATAGTTCTGTTGAAAATAGAGCGATTAATTAAAAGATCTTCTAGAAAACTGAAATTATTAAATGATTAACTATTTTTACAGATTTTAAATAAGGTGTATATATATATATATATATATATATTTACCCTATAGGATAACGGGTACGAAATAATATTTATCCGTATCCTTATCCGTTTAGCTAACGAAAAAAAATCTTATCCATATCCATATCCGATAAGCTAACGGAAAAAAAATCCTTACCCATACCCGTCTTATCGAATACGATATGAATCGAATAAAAGAGTAAAAGGGTTTCATTGACAGCCCTAAAAACATCCCTAGCTCCTCATAGTTTGCATTGCACCAATTCCAGTTTCTTAATTGATACAAATAAATGTAGATCGATATGGATTTGATAGCTGACTGACTAACACATGCATCAGCGCATCTGCGCATGCATGTCTGCGAAATTTTTACCATGCTTGCTTGCTTCTCATAAGCAATTATTATTATAAAATCAGGAGGACTACTAAATACTAATCCCAATCATACAATTAAGGCAATCATCTTCCTAATTCAGTGGAGCTTCAGTGCCAAACGGAACCCAGGGGAGCTTCTGCTAATTTCGGTGTCAGCATCAGTACTTCAATTCAACACACCTAAAGAGTAAAGAGTAAAGACAGACACATAAAAATCAAATCCTTACCTTTTTCCTCCACAATTCCATTTCAAGAGTTTTTTTTTTAAAAAAAAGAGAGAGATATGATAACATCATTTTTATGGAAGGCATGGGATGTACGTATATATCTTTTGGATCGATACCACTCTTTATTTGTCAATTACAATTATACATTTGTGAATTGAAAGAAAAATTTGTATATGAAATTATTGTATTTGATAGCTGATACATTTTTTTTTACCTTAAATAATTACACTTGAGAACTGTCAAAATTTTGTTTTTAATTTTGGTAACGCTCTGTTACTATATAATTTGGAGAATTATGCAGTTCCTAAAATGATACCTTTATTGGGTATCACCGCAAATACAAAGAAATTAATTATAATTATTTTAAGGCTTTTCTCCTCTCCCTCCACACTTTAAATACCACCCCGCTCCCTTCACTAACTCGTAGCATTCCTTGCCTCCTCTCCCTCAAAGCAAATAGAAGGAACTTCACAAAAATCTATCAACAAGTAAATTAGTAGGAACCACCAATTAATGGAGCATTCTTCAATTGTAGCAAAGCGTTTATGGCAAGTCGTTCGCGCCGTGTTCTACATGCTACGCGTACGGGGAATCTCAAAAAAGAAATTCATGCTCGACTTCCATCTTTTCGTTGACCGTGGCAAGCTCGCCAGTAAATCATTCATCTATCACCTCATGCACCACAATCACCGCAGCAAGCGCAACTCCCGTGAAGTGGAATTTAGTTGTAGCAGCACGCCCGCCTACTCCTCATTCCATCTTTCGAAGAGAAAAACACAAAACAATCGCCACCCCGATGAGAATAACTACTTTCACAATTTTGATGTCAAGGAGATCGCCAAAGCACTTGAAATGCTAAATGGAAATGAGTCTCCGTATGTTGAGTCGCCAATATGGAACATCGGGAAAAGCCCGGCACCAATGACGCGCCAGCTGAGGATAACTGACTCCCCTTTTCCTGTGATCGAAGAAGAAGAAGATTGCAATGTCGGCAAAGAGATAGATATGGAAGCCGAAGAATTTATTCGGAAATTTTACGAGGAACTCCGATCTCAGCAAAGTTTGCCGGCCACACCAGTTTGCAAACTCAAAGTCTAGCTAGATAGGTTTACACATATATATATGTGTGTATATATATAGTGCATGCATGTACTTCATGGCAGTTACATATATATATGCCATGCATATTACTCCTTTCATTTCTTTTTAATTTGGAGATCTTTTGGGACACTTTGATTTGGATTCCTTTTTCACTCCCTTCAGTTTTATTTCCTTGCGCGCGGTATCCGATCTTTTTTTCTGGTGTATTTTGTTTCATGGGAGTTTGTTGGTTGAGACCCGTTATATATCTTTGTATATAATCAAATATGAATAAGGCTATGAGCATTAATCAGACATATATGTTTTAGCTAATAATTACAAAATTAGGTTTAGGTTTGATGACTTTACTGCAAAATGGAATTTTAAAGATTTCATATATGATATCCAATATAAGTAGAGATATATATGAGCATGGAAGTGAAGAGTACTGTAGATATGGAATGGTATTTATTTATTTATTATTTTATTTAGATACTGCAGCCAACTTAATTATATTAATGGAGTGTGTATCATCTCACAATTAATACTCTGTAATAAAGAATATATATTAAATTTTGACTAAATAACCAATACAAAATTTTGACTCGAATTTCATATCAGTATATAAATACTAGCCACTCAGCACTAAGAGCAACATAAAAATTTTGTCTCCATAAAACAAAATTGTACATGCAGTAATTGTTCAAAACATAATACTAATTTTTTTATGAAGATGGTTCAATGCTTCCAATTTTTGTTCTCCATCATGTTTTCAAATCTTGATCATTTATCAAAAAACAAAAAGTGAAATTGAGAATAAAGGAAAGTGAAGAGTGATTAATATTTTGAAGGCACGATGAAAGTACAAAAATTGAAGACATTTCAGTCATCCTCTTGTTCGACTAAGCAAATTATTAATTAATAGGAGTGGCAAAATCTGCCATTGTAATTTTTAATTCATTGGAATGTCAAATTCTTAATATATGAATAAAACATACATAAAATTGCAAATTTTCTTCTGTTTTGCAAACATGAGGGTGATGAACCCTAGATCTTCTGTGCTCCCCTTAAACCAGCCCCATTATAAATATTTTATTCAAGGTAATTGCCCCTCGCACTAACCACTTAATTGAGCTATAGAAGTGAAATTCCTTTTCATCAACTCTCTTTTAATCCCACCTTTCTTATAAATAATTAAGCACAAGTGAAAAAATACTTAAGAGTCACTATACATCGAGTAAACTAAATAATTTACTTATATCAAAAATCTAGTAGGAAAGATTTTTTTTATTTTTAGAGTTTTTAAGTATCTTTTCTAAATATTTAAAGTTGCTTCAAAATAATAATAAAATAATCAATATTTATATATAAAATTAAGTCATTCTAAAAAATTAAAAATATATATATACTTAAAAAACTAAAACAAAAAAAGTTATGTTCCTATTATTGAAACATGTCAAAACACAGTTTGAACAAATCAACATTAGTGTAATTAGTTGCGGCACTCAACTAATTAATTTCTATATGATCTTTTGATTCTTCACGTTTGCTAAATTAAGGATAATATATATCACATTTATATATCACACCTTCGATCCCTAGACTTCGACTCTAACCTACAACGCAACATACAAGCAGTGGCGGAGCCACCTTGCACCAGAATGCAGCTGAACCTCTCTGGAAATTTTTTTTCAAAATGACGATATATTTAAAAAAATTCAAAAGTGATCATATATTTGAAATTTTTTGCATAAATGACCATATAAAATAATTTTTTTCTAAGAATAACCATCATTTCGAATCCCTCTGAAAAATACCGTAAATCTTGAACCCCCTGGCGAGAATCCTGAATCCGCCCCTGCATACAAGTACCTTTATACTATATTAATATATTAGGTAAAGGTTCCATATATTTCTGAAGTACATCAATCAACTTCCCCTTAATTAATACTGATTTGGATGGACCACCATTCAGCTTTTTCTCATATTCTTTTTACTTTTTTGTGCTTCCAAATGAATGCTTTATAAGCTAATTTTATTGCAGATTAAAATTAAATTGATTGAATTATTATTGATGTAAAATTAACTTGATTGCATAATTATTGATGACAATCAATTTGTATTTAACTTTTTTTTACTCATAGCAGTCTCGTTCACTTTATAATTCTAAAATTAAGATATTCAAGTTCAAATTTCTCCATTTTTTTATGTATAATTTTCTCTTCCTCTTGTTTTTCAATACTCTGTTCGTGATACCGGATAATACTCGATGCATATTTATAATTAAAACATATTTGGTATTTTCTATGCAAATTGAGGGAGAATCAAAATTTGATCTTGTAGCTATCAACGTGTCGGTTTGAAGGATATGCTGACATTTCAATTTGAATCGTTAATTTTTTTATCGTCTCGATCTGAGTCGTTTATTGTTTGATTGGATAATATGTGACAACTTTTTATGCGGCTCCTTGTAGAAGTTTGATTTTTGTTGAATTTCTTTGCGTCACGAGGGTTTTCCCTCTCGCAACGAGGGTTTTCCCTCTCGTAGTCGTGTCCTTGATTTCTATTATTAATTACTTTCTCTAATTAATTATTTTCTCTAATATGAACCATTAGTTTCTCTCTCTGAATGATTGATATATCTGATCACTTCTTTGTATCTCATCGTATTCCTCTTCTATTTAATTCTTTGATAACTCTTGATGATTAGTTTCTGTAAATTGCTATGCAAGATCGTTCATTCCAGTCTCATCATCTTCCTCTTTAATGATTTCAATCCTTCAATGTTGTTGCTTTCAATTCTTATATATGGCTTTCAATTTCATATTATTATTTTTTTCTTTTCCCTGTTCTCACGAAAATCGTTTGTCATTCACACACAAAATATATATATATATATATATTCAAGGATTGCAAACCACTGGTTCAAGGTTGGAAGGTATTGTTCATTTCTAATTTTCATATATTATTATTATTCATCTGCTAAGAATAAACAGTTGTATTATATATCTCTTTTTTGATATAAGTGTGCCATCAGGTTTTCGATAGACATTGTTATTTTATGTTTTCGTATTTAGTTGCTTCGTGAATTCAGATTTCTTTTTATTTAAATCTTAGATTTATAATTAGAAAATTATTGACATGAATGTTAATCAGATGATATCTAATATTATGGTACTCAATGATTTTTATTTGCAATGTGATTGTTATTAGTCAATACAATAATTCAAACTTTTTCTGTTGTTTCTTTTTATCATTTCCAGATTGTATATACAATTGAGCAATACTATTAGCTTATCCGATTAGAGATAGAGATAAGGCATGAATTTATTTTTGCATGTTTCAAATAATAAAAATAGAATATAATCGTTGAGTTTAATAAAAAAGTAAAAAAAAAGCTTAAAAAAATAAATTCATTAAAGATAAATGATATGTAATGTGCAATTTGTACTTTCAATTATTTTTAGTGGATTTATTATTTTTTCTTGATTTGTTATTATGATATATATATATATATATTTATTAACTTTTAACATATTATGAATTGTTAAAATAAATTAAAGATGATTATTTATTTTAACATTTTTTAAGGCCCATCTGCACAACCTCTGTCTTCCATCCAGTGGCGGAGCCACGTTAACCCAGAGGTGCAGCTGAACCCCCCTGGAAAAAAAATTCAAAAGTGATCATGTATATCATTTCTTTTCAAAAATGACCATATATTTTGAATTTTTTACACGACCATATAAGATAAATTTTTTTAAGAATAATCATCATTTCGAACCCCTGGAAAAAACCGTAAATCTTGAATTCCTGACAAGAATCCTGAATCAGCCCCTGCTTGCTTCCAGCTATCCTCGTTTCGTTTACTTTTCTTCCTCCTTCCTTTTACTATCCATTGATACCAGAAGGCTCTATTAGTGAATTAATAACGGGGCGGGTCGGGTACCCGTGCATCCGACCCGCCCGGATCCACGGATCCACGGGTACGGCGGGTCCACGGGTACGGCGGGTCCACGGGTACGACGGGGCGGGTATGCACGGGTCCGAATCCAAAACCCCCAACCCGACTCGTGATAAACCCGGGCGGGTCCAGACGGGTCGGGTCGGATCCGTCCAACTTTCGATT
>CAXKVX010001398.1:0-154810 GCA_964058865.1 Eleocharis quinqueflora
ATGTGATTTGACATCATCTTCAACTTATGTCTTAATTAGTAATTTCTATCACGAGTTTGTGTCAGATTAAATTTTGAATCGCTCGTTTATCCCATCACAAAGACTCAATACGATGGAAGTAGAATCAAATATGTACAGTTCGATGAAAATTCTAAATATAAATCCAAGTCAATTCGTTTATCGATAAAAAAAATACTAATTACAGTATTGATGAAAGCTAATGGATTTGTTACAAAAAATTCTAAATATAACCCAAGTCAATTAAATTATTTATATTTTTATTAATAAAAACATATTAAAATATTCAATGCACAATAGGCGATTGAATCAAACAATAACTTCGTGCTTTTTATTTTGAAATGCGCAAACTTGACAATTTCGTGCGTGCTTTCAGAAAGACCGGAGTTACCACCGCGCTTTTCTATTTTTCGAACTTCTCTGCTGCTCTTTGTTTCTACTTATAATATATTTATTATATTTTTAATAGGGAGCTGATAGACATATACGCTTCATTGATACGCAATTGATGTGTGCATCAACATGCATCATTATGCATATTAAACACGTTGTTATGCATGTTATTTGAGTTCGGTTGCATGTTATTTTGTACTGAAAAAATAATTATGCATGTTAAACGTTTTGTTATGCATGTTATGTGTAACATGCATAATTATTTTTTCAGTACAAAATAACATGCAACCGAACTCGAATAACATGTATAATAACATGTTATAACATGCATAACAAAATGCTTAACATGCATAATTATTTTTTCAGTACAAAATAACATGCAACCGAACTCAAATAACATATATAATAACATGTTTAACATGCTTAACGATGTACTTTATTGCGCGTATCAGTTACGTATCAATAAAGCATATCGTATCATTTCCTTTCCAATATTAAAAAATTCGGAGATTAGAAGAGCCGCGCATAGAGTTCTTAAAATCGTGTATGCGTGTCTAAAAACGGCACGACACGATAAGGACACAACACGGTACTATTCACGTGACGTGTCTTAAGCGTGTCATGCTTAGGTTTTCTACTGTAGGGAACGACACAACACGTAACGTCTACGAGGAAAGGCACGACACAACACGACACGAAAACACGGCATGGCATGACACGACAACACGGGTAGACACGTCCAAAAAAAATGTACTATAGGTCCCAAAAAATAATTGTCTGTAAAATTAAAGATTTTTTCCAGATTTTTATGTTCTTGTAATTGTTTTTCCTATTTTTTAGTGTTTTTTATTATTCTTGGCACGATTAACACGAATAAGCCACGCCGTGCCGAAGCAACACGGCACGAACAAACACGTCACGATTAGGCACGACATGGTTAAGATACAGCATGTTTAGGCACGGCACGGTTAAGACACGACACGTTTAGGCACGATATGTCGTGTCTTAATCGTTCCGTTCTGATCCCTTCCAATTTTTGGCACGACACAGATTGCCAAGATAAATATAATAAAATATTAACCGTGTCGTGTCGTTCCGTTTCGTGCCGTGTTCAAGTCGTGTTTGAAACGGAACAGCACAAATTTAGAACACTAGTCGTGCACTACGAAAGAAATAGAAATGTTGAAAATATGGAGAGGATCTCATGACATCTCTCGCATGACAAACTGTAAGTCCTCTATTATTCTTTTTCAATTTCATAACATGCAATCACAACATTTTAAGGTTTCAACTTTCAAAATAATCAAAACTAAATCAATCCTTCTTTAATCTTAAACACTGATACAAAATATAACATTTCTTACTCTGTTAAGGACTTGGTATTGAGTTCTAACAAGTAAAATTGAGTTCAAAGTACATTCTAAGTATATTGGTATTGCCAACATGTTTCAAAATAACAAGTACTCACAATAACATGGTATTCTCGAGAATCACCCTTTCCACCCAAATTTTATTAACTTTATCCAATCAAGTATACATGATTTTACTCCTCTTCATCTATTCCTCTGTATTACAGAAGTACCTTTATACAAGAAAACATAATCTATTAATTATAGAAATAAATCTCTTATTTTGTGTGATAGATACAGGAATGTCTATTACAACAAATATTTTGTTTCCCTGAGATAATGTCCTAATTTGCCCTTGTAATTCCTCTCTTCTGATTTTGTGTGATATACTAATGTCATAGTGCTTATTCTGACACTCCCCCACACGATGGCACATAGATATCCTTCATCATCAGTCTCTCAATAGCTGAATTAAATTCCTTACATGCCACTGCTTTAGTTAGTATAATTGCTAACTGCTATCGTGATCTCACAAATGACAGGATGATCACTCTTGAGTCCAGTTTTTCTTTGATGAAGTGACGGTCCACCTCTATGTGTTTCATCTTGTCATGTTGAACAGGATTATGAGATATGTCTATTGCCGCCTTGTTATTACAGTATAACTTCATTAGATCTTCTGATATGAAACCTAGTTCAGTGATTAGTTTCCTTAACCACAACAACTCACATATTTCTTTAACCATTCCTCTCAACTCCGCTTCAGCACTTGATAATGCTACTACATTTTGTTTTTACTCCTCCAAGTGATCAAATTACCTCCCACAAATGTGAAGTACCTTGTAGTGGACTTCTTGTCAACAACATTACATGCCCAATCTATGCGTTTGTGTATCGTCGATGTTGACATGTCCAGATTTTCTGAAAGTTATTCCTTTTCCTGAATTTCCTTTCAAATATCATATTATTCGCATCACATTATTCGCATCACAACATTCATATGATCTTCTCCAAGATTATGCATAAATTGACTCACCACTCCAACAGCATAAGCTATGTCTCGATGTGTGTGTGACAAATATATTAGTTTCCTAACCAATAATTGATACCTGATGGCGATCAAATCATAATAGGTCTACAAGTGAATAACCATGATCAAGGAAGCATATTTTGGATCAGTTCCCAGTTGGAAAATCCAGGCTCAAGTCAGATTTGCAATTAATTCTCGAAACAGCTTTCTGAACAGATTCAGAGCGGGCCAGTATTTTGGGCATAACTTTCTCATACGGGCTCCAAACTAAGTCATTCAAAATGCTTCTATATCAAAATGGGCTACAACTTTTATGTTTTGAGTTTCTTCAGATTCCAGATGCTTCTATATCATAATTGCGTGTGAAATGGACGTGGTCATTGAAAAGTCGTCATGTCATTAGCTTTGATTATTTTCTTGAGTCTTGTAGCAACTTCTAGGAGTTTTCAGGAGTCTCTTGAGTTTCTATAGGAGTTATTAATTATGTCTTTTGAGTATCCCTAGTATTTAAGGGTGTTTTAATTATCTAAGAAGTTTCTAGAGTTGTAAGATGAATATATAAAGCCCACTAGTAGAATGTAAGATGATAAGTTGTTGAATATTATCAAAAGTTTATCTTGAGTTGAGTTTATCTCCTCTTTTATCCTGCTGTGAGTTGAGAGTATCCTCCAGTTGTGATTTTATCGTTGAACATGTGCGTGTCCTTGGGCAATTCTAGCTCGAACGCTATCAGTTGGTATCAGAGCTGCAGGCGAAGGATGGTGCGACATAGTGCTCGTATCAATCCTACTGGAGGAAACCAGCAAGACGATCGAGACATTGAGTTGAACGAGTTGAGGCAGCATGTACAACAACTCCTACGGCGTATGATGCTATTGGAAGTCGCTAATCGAAACCAAGATCGCCGAATGAGGCATGGGTCTTTGAGAAGCACAACTTGTGAGAGTCGAGATCGCCGAATGAGGCACGATTCTTTCACAAGAACAAATTGTGAGAGTCAAAATCGCCGAATGAGGCACGATTCTTTCACAAGAACAACTCGTGAGAATCGAGATCGCCGAATGACGCACGAGTCTACGAACTACACCGACTTTTCTTCTCATCACCGCCTTCATAACATCTCCAGCGATAATGTTTTTTTTCACCTCATTTCCATCAAAGAAAGAACCATTATGAAGATCACAATAGCTTGCATTGTGGTTTAAACCAAGAAAATTTCAGTAGAGAAGATGAAGAGATCAACTCCTTCCATGACAACAATTCTTTGGTGTCACATGATGAAGAGGCTCAACATCAACTCCACATTCAACGCGACACATTTTATCCACAGGCCCTTCATCTCAAGAGAAGAGTTTGTAAGAAGTTTTTTTCTGATTCCCTTAACTCCACACAATCTTTCTTTTCAAAATCTGATTTGAAAGTTGTGAACCAATTGAAAAAGACTCAAACCGACAGCAACAAAGGATTTTGTTCTTCCAAACCATGTTCACACAAGCTTGACAATAATGAGTGTGATAAGAAGACCTTTAAAACGTCTGTTACAATGCCCAAAACCACCTATAAGGACTCTATAAATTCAGATAAATCTAGCTTGGATAGAACAAAAAGAGTACGATGTTTTAAGTGTGGATGTGTTGGGCATAACTCAAAAACTTGTTTGTTGAAAGATCATTCTAGTTTTGACCTTGATGTTTTTGTGGTTGATGAAACCTTTGTGAGTGAAAATAAATTATTTGAAACCCCACCAATTTTTTATGTATATCTCGATGATGAGGATGATGTCAACACCTTGACTAGTAAATTTGAAATAAAAATGGAGTCATTTCATAGTCCCTCAAACTTTGATGAAACCCTTGGCGATAACTTACCGATGTCCTTGAAGGAACGTTTTCAGAAATTTCAGCAGCAAATTTATTGTTCAATCGACATTGAAATTCCAAGGTATTGTGGTTATGAAGACCCTTTTCTCAAATGGATTAACGAACCAACAGATGACAATCGAGAATATTTGGCTATATGGACAAATAGTTCAAAAGCTATTAAATCGATGGTAGCACAAGTTTCCGAAACTTCTCCAATCCAAACGTTGTTTGCTGACACATTTCAAAGAAAGACAAAACTGGTGCAGTATTACAAACAACTAGTTCCTACACTTGTTGAGAACACACAAGAGGAGGTGCTCCAGAAAGATTGCAAGTTCTCTTGGCAAATTCAAATAGAGACGAATTTTCTTATCAAGATTCGAAAACCTCAACCAAGACCACATGGAGGTCCCACTCGAGGTGAACATTGGGTGTTACATCTCAAAGAATGTGTTCGAGAAGTCTTTGTGGTGATCTATTTTGATAACATTTTCATGCACAACATGGGTGCAACAAAGCATTTAGAGCATGTTGGCCAAGTCTTTGAAGTGTTGGCAGAACAAAAACTCTACATCAACTTGAAGAAGTGTGAGTTCCTAACTCGCAGCTTAGTGTCTCTAGGCTATGTGGTTTCGGCTGAAGGCATTCATGTTGATCCTTCCAAAATTGATGCAATTCTCTCATGGCCAATTCCAACCAACATTCATGACATAAGGAGTTTTCATGGACTGGCCTCATTTTACCGTCGTATCATTCGAGATTTCAGCATTCTTGTCTCACCAATCACCGAGTGCTTGAAAGGTGGTTTGTTCAATTGGACGAAGGAAGCTCAAATCAGTTTTCAGCTCATCAAGGAGAAGATGACAGCAGCCCCTATCCTCTCTCTTCCAAATTTTGAAAAGATTTTTGAGCTTAAATGTGATACATCTGACGTAGGCATTGGTGCAGTTCTCAATCAAGAAGGGCGACCTATTGCCTTCTTTAGTGAAAAACCTTCTGATTCGCGCAAGAACTACACAACATACGACAAGGAGTTTTATGCAATCGTGCGAGCTCTTGGACATTGGAGACACTATCTCATTTCCAAGGAGTTCATCCTCTACTCCGACCATGAGGCGCTGAAATTTATTAATAGACAGCACAAACTCAAACCGAGACATGCAAGGTGGGTGGAACTTTTACAAGGCTACACATTCCACATCAAGCATAAAAGTGGAGCTTCAAATCGGGTGGCATATGCTTTGAGTAGACGACATTCCTTGTTGTCCGCAATGAAGGTAAATGTCCCGGGATTTGAATTGATCAAGGAGTTGTATTTTGGAGATGAGTTCTTTGGCAAGGTGAAAGTTGAATGTGCAAAAGGACCATACAAAGAATTTGTGGTGAATGATGAGTATCTCTTCTATGACAACCGTTTGTGCATACCAAATTATTCTTTGCGATGACAGATCATTAAAGAGGTTCATTATGGTGGGTTAAGTGGTCACTTTGGGCGAGATAAAACAGTTGCCCTACTTCAAGACCATTTTTATTGGCCAAAGACGACGAATGATGTAAACCATTACATTTTGAGGTGTCGTACTTGCCATCTAGCGAAAACCAAATCCCAAAATTCTGGACTTTACACTCCACTTCCAGTACCAATTGCACCATGGAAAGATGTGAGTATGGATTTTGTTATGGGACTACCCCGAACTCAACGCAGCAAAGATTCAATCATGGTGATGGTTGATCGCTTCTCTAAAATGGCGCACCCTGTTCCTTGTGCAAAAACCATGGATGTCACTCACATAGCAGATCTTTATTTCAAGGATATAGTGAAGTTGCATAGCATTCCGAAAACCATCACATCTAACAGAGATCCAAAGTTTGTTGGGCATTTCTGGAGAACTCTTTGGCCCAAGATGGGAACAAAGCTGCAGTTTAGTTCATCATATCATTCTCAGACAGATGGACAAACTGAAATTGTGAATCGCAGTTTGGGCAACCTGTTGAGAAGTTTGGTGGGTGAAAACATACATCAATGGGACCTTGTTCTGCATCAAGCTGAATTTGCTTACAACAGGTCCAATAGCAAGAAAACTGGTAAAAGCCCATTTGAAGTGGTGTATGGATGCAACCCGAAGTCTCTTATTGATCTTGTGTCATTGCCAACCAGTCAGAGCTATAGTGCAGACGCAGATGAACGTGCTAAGGCTATTAAAGACTTGCATGAACAAGTCAGGAAGAAGATTGAAAAACAAAATCAGAAGTATGAGAGGCAAGCCAACAAGCATCGCAGGGTTGTAATTTTTCAAGAAGGAGATCTTGTTTGGGTGCATTTGAGCAAGGAGAGGTTTCCACCTGGTCGCCATGCAAAGCTCAAACAACGTGGTGATGGGCCATTCAAAATTCTACAATGCATAGGTGACAATGCATACAAGGTGGAACTACCAGGAGATTATGGAGTTTCAGCTACATTCAATGTGAAGGATCTTTCACCATATCATGGCGAACATGAGCCGAACTCGTGGGCGAGTTCTTTTCAACCAGGGGAGAATGATGGCGATCAAATCATAGTAGGTCTACAAGTGAATAACCATGATCAAGGAAGCTTATTTTGGACCAGTTCCCAGTTGAAAAATCCAGGCTCAAGTCAGATTTGCAATTAATTCCCGAAATAGCTTTCTGAACAGATTCAGAACGGGTCAGTATTTTGGGCATAACTTTCTCATACGGGCTCCAAACTAAGTCATTCAAAATGCTTTTATATCAAAATGGGCTATAACTTTTATGTTTTGAGTTTCTTCAGATTTCAGATGCTTCTATATCATAATTGCGTGTGAAATGGACGTGGTCATTGAAAAGTCATCATGTCATTAGCTTTGATTATTTTCTTGAGTCTTGTAGCAACTTCTAGGAGTTTTCAGGAGTCTCTTGAGTTTCTATAGGAGTTATTAATTATGTCTTTTGAGTATCCCTAGTATTTAAGGGTGTTTTAATTATCTAAGAAGTTTCTAGAGTTGTAAGATGAATATATAAAGCCCACTAGTAGAATGTAAGATGATAAGTTGTTGAATATTATCAAAAGTTTATCTTGAGTTGAGTTTATCTCCTCTTTTATCCTGCTGTGAGTTGAGAGTATCCTCCAGTTGTGATTTTATCGTTGAACATGTGCGTGTCCTTGGGCAATTCTAGCTCGAACGCTATCAATACCTCTCCTCATCTATTAGTGCATGTTCTCGATCCGTGTCGAGTTTTTCTTGTGAAATCATGGGTGTGTCTGTAGGCTTGCAATCAATCATTCCTACCTCTGTTAGAAGGTCCAATATATACTTTCTTTGAGAGAGTATGATGCCTTCCTTGCTCCTATTGACTTCTATACCTAAGAAGTATTTTAATTCACCAAAATTCTTCATTTCAAAATTTTGGCTCAACTTCTTCTCAAGGGACCCAATCTCTATCCTATCATCCCTAGTAATAATCATGTCATCTACGTATATTATTAGTAATGCAATCTTACCTCTCGTTCTCTTGAAGAATAAGGTATGATCTGAGTCTCCCTGTCGGTAGCCATATCCTTTCATTGCCATACATAACCTTCCAAACCAAGCTCTAGTTGATTGCTTTAGTCCATATAGTGCCTTTTTTAGTTTACATACTATCAGCTTTGCACTTTTGACTTGGTAACCCGGAGGCATATCCATATATATCTCTTTTTCTAAGTCGCCATGTAAAAAGGCATTTTTTTGCATCGAATTGGTGCAATGGCCAATCAAAATTTGCTATCATGGATAAATAACTCGAATAGTGTTCAATTTTTCCACTAGAGATAAGGTTTCTTGAAAGTCAATGTCATATACTTGGGTGTATCCCTTGGCGACCAGTCGAGCCTTGTACCTGTCAATCTCTCCCTTTTCATTATATTTAATTGAGTATACCCATTTACATCCAATTGTATTCTTACCCTTTGGTACATCAACTAATTCTCAAGTGCAATTCTTTTCGAGAGCCCTCATTTTAATCTCCATTGCTTGGACTCATTTTCCCTCTTTTACAGCTTCCTCAAATCTATTAGGAATTCTGATAGAAGAGAGTTGGTTTACAAATGTCTTGATTGGTGTTGCAAGATTCCTAATGCTGGTATAGTTGGAGATTGGGTTTCTAACACTCTTGCTCGTATCATCTTCATGTACATATCTTTTTTGGAAGATGTCCTCTTATTATTACTACGAGTGGGCAACTTGCCTTGAGTTTGAGTAACTCATACCTGACACTCATTTTGAAGAGTTGTTGGTATTGTTGCCTCTGACTTAGATTGTGTCATCTCCTCACCTTGGTCACTTAAGGCCTCTTAAGTCATCTTCAACTTCAGCCCATGCATGCGCACCCTCATTTATATTAGCATCCTAACTTGCAGTCTTATCATTTTGATTTTATGGCATAGTTTCCAGATTTACTCCTTGGTTCTCTGGTACTCATGTCCCTTCATTTGAGCATGGTTCACCTTGTTCTCTTTTATCATTCTCATAGATTGAATATGTTTCTATTAACTGATTATCAAGAGAACATAACACACTTCGGTCCCTTTGTTCACTCCCCCCTGACCCAAAGTCTGGCTGGGGAAAAAGTATTTGTGTTCAAAGAAAACTACATCCATTGTAACATAAGTTTTCTGGTGATGAATTAAAACACTTGTAATCCTTTTTTAGTGGACAAAATCCCAAGAAAATACACTTCTTTGTGGGTAAGATTCAACATTGAGGGTACCTTTATGTGTGATGTCAACTCTTGCATGAATGTTCGATAGTTGTTAGACTTTGTAGGCATTCTATTAATGAGATACGTGGCATAAGCTATGGCACTGTCCCAAAAAGTACTCGGTACCCACTTTCCAGTAACAATGATCTAGTTATTTCAAGTAAGTGCCTATTTTTACGTTCTGCAATTCTATTCTGTTGTGGGGTGCCTACGCAAGATGTTTCATGCAAAATACCTTTGATAGTGAAAAAAGTTTTTAGGTTTTAGTTTACATACTCTGTACCATTGTCACTTCTGATCATCTTGATTTGTTTCTCAAATTGTGTTTCTACCATGCAATAAAAGGGCTTGAATATAATTGCAACTTCATCCTTACATTTCAACAAATAAATCCATGTCATTTGAGTACAATCATCAATAAATAAGACAAACCATTTGAATCCAAATTTTGATACAACTGATGAGGCACCCCACATATCTATGGGTCCGTTTGGCACTCCAATGAATAGCCTATTCTTTGGAATAGATTTGCTATTTCAAAAATTGAAAGTGCCAAACACGGTTTAGTATTTTGGAATAGAGTTAGTTTTAGCTAATCCGCTATACCACCAATATGGTGGTATAGCTGGTTTAGCAATTGTGGAATAGACTTCGGTTTAGTATTAGTATATTTTAATAGCCGATTTACTATTAATATTATTCATTAGTGTTATTAATATATTATTATAATATTTATTGTTATTATTATATTATTATTTTAATATTATTATATTATTATTATATTATTATTAATATATTATTATAATATATTTATTATATTTAATTTTATAATTATATTATTATAATATAATTATTATATTATTATATATTTTATATTTTTATAGTAATATTATTACACTATAATAATATTATTATATTTTTATAATGATATTATTATAATATTATTATTATTATAATATTATAATAATATAATAATATTACATTATTATAATATTATTATATTATTATATTTATTGTTATTATTATTTTATAATAATATAATAATATTATTATAATAATAATATTTTTATAATATAATTATTATATTATTTTAATATTATTATTATAATATTATAATAATAATAATAATATTATTATTATATTATAATAATAATAATATTATTATTATAATATTATTATTATTATAATATTATTATAATATTATTATATTATCATGATATTATTATATTATTATAATAGAGTAAGGCTACAGTGCTTGGCCAAGCACCGAGCCTCCCGTGCTTGGCCAAGCACCGAGCCTCCCGTGCTTGGGTGTCAAATCTCACAAAGGGACCGCTAAAATTTCGATTTATCATTCTCAATAATTTCTTTATATCAAAATCTCCTCGGATACAAATTTTTTCTATTTTTGGAGTTTCTTAAATACGTGTTTCGGATTTTTGAAAGTGCCATACTTTTATGCATAAACATTGGTTATTTTATTACTATTTTTATGCCATTTTCAAAAATCCGAAACACGTATTTAAAAAACTCCAAAAATAGAAAAAATTTGTATCCGAGGAGATTTTGATATAAAGAAATTATTGAGAACGATAAATCGAAATTTTAGCGGTCCCTTTGTGAGATTTGACGCCCAAGCACGGAAGGCTCGGTGCTTGGTCAAGCACCGTAGCTTTACTCTATTATAATATTATAATATTATTATATTTATTGTTATTATTATTTTATAATAATATAATAATATTATTTTTACAATATAATTATTATATTATTATATATTATTATATTTTTATATTATTATATATTATTATAATATTATTATAATAATAGTATTACACTATAATAGTATTATTATATTTTTATCGTGATATTATTATAATATTATTATATTATTATGTAATATTATATTTATTGTTATTATTATATTATTATATTTATTGTTATTATAATATTATTATATTATTATTACAATAATATGATAATAATATAATATTATAATATTATTATTATAATATTATTAGTCTTAATATCACCCTTCAACTATTCTATTTCTTCAAATCACAAGTGTCAAACAACATTGAATAGTCTATTATACCACTCTTCTATCACTCTTCCAAAATCACACTATTCTAGCTTTATTCTATTTTTTTAGCTATTCTAGCTCTGTTCCTTGAAATGCCAAACGGACCCTATGTGAATAAGATCAAAAGGAATTGAACATTTATTTAAGCTCTCTTGATATGAAACTCTATGACATTTTGCCTCAACACAAGTTTTACATGTAAACTCTTTCTCACTTATTCCAAAGAACAAATGCGGTGATAATTTTCTCAAATGAACAAATGAGGGATGCCCTAAACGTTTATGCCATAGCTCTATTTCCTTCCTCTTACTTTCTGCTACTTTCTCAGCGAGATACACCCTTCCAGTATCAATTTCTTCCAAGTAGTATAATCCATCTCTTTTTATACCATGACCAGTTACCTTCTTCGTGACCAAGTACTAATTATAAAAATATATCTCCTATTTTGTGTGACAGATACAGAAATAGCTATTACAGCAAATATTTCTTTTCCCTGAGATACTGTCCTAATTTGTCTCTATAATTTCTCTCTTCTGATTCTGTGTGATCTACTAGTGTCATAGTGCCTATTCTGACACAACTTCTATCAAATTTGTGAAGATTAATATGTGACAGCATCTTACTATAACATATTATAGAAATATCAATTAAGTTCAAATTTGTGCATACCTACTTGATAGTTGATTCAACAATTGATACGATCGTATCATGTGTCAGGTTCATTTGTTCAACAATTTACTGTGATGTTTATTTTACTAAAATGATACTATTGATGACATCATCAATTCCCAATAATTATATTTAATTTTTAAGAAATATATTATAATATTAATTAATATTCAATTTTATTGACATATATTCCAAAATTATTTCTACATTTCCCTCACATACAATTATCGTATCTATATTTGTATTTGATAATTGTTAGTTCTCACTAAACTCTTTTCAGATAAATTACAACAAACTTTTGGATGAAACGTTCATTTGGTTGTTGTTATTTATGGTATACCATTAACAGCTAATAATAAAAAGAGTTAAAAATCATTCGACCATATGGAAATTTTATAAAATAGATTGAGATGTATTTGAATTTTCACTTTTCAGTTACATAAAACCACGAGATGAAAAGCAAGTAGAAATAAATACAGTATAGTGTTCAGCTGAACTAGAGGTGAAAAGAATGTCACAAATTGGTTAAAAGAAAGGAACTGTTAAAATGAAATTTTTTTTTTATTGAAGATGACATATAGATTAAAATTTAATTGGGAAAAAATATTTGAATTATATATGCCGTTAATTCACACGAGAATGTCACACCAGAAATTATTCTTTGTGACATTCTCGTGTGAATTATCGTATCTATATTTGAATTAAAAACTTTGTTATTGTATTCTCGTGTGAATTATATATGCCGTTAATACCAATATTTGAATATTCATACCTCTACGTGTTGATTTAATTTTAAAATGAGCATAGTGAGGTGATTTTTTTCTTTCAATTGTCAATAGTGGGATTGTTGCCAATTCACAAGTACAAGTTCTATTATATTTGTGACCGCATATTTTATTTTAAAGTATAGATGATCGATAAGAATAATTAAAAATTTGTATATATTAGAATTTATATAAAAACCAATTTTTTTATTTTTTTTCAGAATTCCTTTTACTATTTTATTGAACTGGTGAAAATTTCATTGCTCTGACGATTTACATGCCTTTTCAATTAAGACTTTTTAACTCATCTGATAAAATAGTAAAAAATCTATAAACTAATTTTTTATCTATAAGTAGATTTTATCTATAATTTTTATATAGATTTTTTTTTATCTATAAAGCAACACCTAACACACCCGTATCACATGGAGATCCAACGCTTATATACTAGTGTTAGGAGAGATCCTGTAATTAATAACAAATATTCTAGAAAATATTTGATGCCAATATTCTCTCCAAATTCTTTCCAAATTCTATATGCATATGCTCAAAATGTGACAAAATATGATATTATTTGTACATCAAGTCAGGAAAGAACCAGCCAATTGAGGAACAAGTCTGCCTCTTGGAACAGCTTGTTGCGGTCAGCAAGAAATCATTCATTTGTCCATTTTGCTTGATTTCTTGATTCAAAATTAATTGAATTAGCCCAATCAATACTGCTGACTTTTACCTCAACACTTGCATTAGTTAAACAATTATAATTGATCCATTAATAATTATAATTAATTTACTTTAATTCTATATGTATTCGTATTCAAAACTTCAGTAAAATGTGTATTGTGTCATTCTTTAATTAAATTGACATATCTTATATTACTCAATATAATATTAGTAATGATAGTTGATATATTAATCATATAACATGTCGTTCAAACTTTATTTATTAAATTTTGCGTCTCAATCCAAACAGACTCATCTGTTGGCTCATATCTATTAAAAAACTTTAGGATCCAAATGCATATTGTTCATTATCGTAGTGAATTAGAGATACTTTTACTCCCCCATCCATTGCATCTTTGCTCCGCATGTCAAAAGGGAATGAGATTTCTCCTTGCGAAACCATATCCAGTGCTCTTTATTAATAAAAGCATGATTTTTCTCTTTAAATCTGGACCGTTAAACCTTGAAAGGATGGATGTGATCTAAAGCTTCATATTAAATACAATTTTTGCAGCTCAAATCTAGACGGTCCGTTTTAAATTAGACGATTCGGATCGAGAAGAACATTATCCTGCTCTTGCTCAAAATAGATCAACAATTAGGTTGACTAAGTAGCATTTCGAGGGGAGCTCTTTAGGTGAGCCTTTAGAAATTTCGACCCTAATTGTTGATCTTCGGATCAGATTTAATATTTTGGTTAAAACAGTCAAAATTACAAAATACACACACAACACAAATAAATTTAATTATTTTATTTTTAAAACATACATACTACACATAACACAATTTATTGAAATTAATTTTTATTAATTATTGTATTTTTTTGGAAGTTATAGTTTAAAACAACTAAAATCATCTATAAATGTTGTAATAATTTTATTTAACAATTCTTAGTTGATGTTGTATTGGGATCACGGAAGATTCATATACAATTTCAATAAATAATGCGGATCATTTCTCAAACTTGATATGAAAATTTATTAAATTATTGAATATCCATTCACCCCTTAGATGGAACTATTTGCTTCCTATTCATGTTCATTGTGGTAGGTGCAATTTCAAATTAGTTGAGTCAAATAAAACATCGAAACTAATTAAACAATTGCAATAAAATTCTGCACAAGATTTAAGATAATAAAATGAGCAGAAGTGAGAACTTACTATCCATCTCTACGGTCTTTCTTTTTTTGTCACTCAAGCAAGTTCAAGAAGTCGATGAAGACGGTTGAACAATACATCTGAACGATCGCTAACGAGCCCTTCCAAGCAAACACCGATGCTCTTTCTTTTCTTCTAAGGTCACGTTTCAATCAAGAAATAATTATCTTTAATGTAGAGTATAAAGAAAAGCATAAGCACAACACATGTGCACTTAACACACTGGTATTGTTTGGAGACTCAGCACTTAAATGCTAGTGATAACGTATCTTGGAGAGATACTGTCATTAATAACAAATACTCTATAAAATATTTGATATCCTAATTCTCTCCAAATTATTTCCAAAATGTGTGTATTACTGTTGTAAAGTCACACACAAACAATTTTATATTATTTGGAACACAAGTTAGAAAGATATCATCAAAATAAGGCAGAAAATCCTGCCTTTCAAACTAGTATCTTGCAGCCGCAAAAGGGCTCGTTGCGGTCACAAATGACTTGGGTTGAAAACAGACAGAAAATTTGCTTAGTTTCTTGCGGTCGCAAAAGGACTCTTTGCGACCGCAAGTGATTTGGGGACTGAATTTTTGTAGATTTCTTGCCAAATATATCCTAGTGTCTTGCGATCGCAAAGGGGCTCCTTGCGACCGCAAGACACTTGCTGATTGGCATGTTTTATTTGAGCTCTTGATCCAATTTAATTGGATTAGCTCAAACAATATCTAACTTTACATTAACACTAATATTAGTTAAATTAATCATAATTAATTCATCAATAATTATAATTAATTCACTTTTAATTATTTATGTATTCATATTCAAAATCTTAGCGAAATACATATTATGTTATTGTCTTGATTAATCACATTTATGACATATCATATATTACTTCTCTTAATATTAATGATAATATTCGATATATCGATCATATAATACATAGTCCATATTTTATTTATTAGACGTCTCAATTCCAACACATTCTTCTTTGGAGAAAAAAATGTACTCTTAAAAACAAAGTAGACCTAATAATTTCCACCATGTATAAGTTTATATATATATATATAAAGAGAGAGAAATGCTTACAGGTCCAATTTTAAAATCTAGCGTCTGAAATTTCGATTTAAATAGCTCAATAATTTATTTATATCATAATCTTGTGGAATACTAATTTTTTCAATTTTTAGAATTTTCTAACTATGGCTAATGATTTTTTAAAGATGGCCTTATTTGACATAAAAATTAAGTTTTTTTTAATTATTTTTTGGGTCAACTTTAAAAAATCATTAGACATAGTTAGAAAATTCTAAAAATGAAAAAATTTAGTATTCTACAAGATTATGATGTAAAGAAATTAATGAGCTATTTAAATCAAAATTTCAGACGCTAGTTTTAAAATTTGACCCGTAAGCGTTTCACCCGAAGTGCTTATGGAAGCACCCTAGCCATACTCTATATAGAGAGAGAAATGCTATGGTGTGTTGTACTTAGCAATATCTCGTATTTTTTTATTTGCAAAACCACTTGAATTTAGCAATTATTTTGTGAGATGTGTTTGTTTAGGCACTCCTTTAAAATTCAAGGAAATGAATATACAAGAAATGAAGGAAGCTCAAGGAAACCTCAAGATTCAAGACATCAAGATTATTTAAATAGTATGATATTATAATAAATGCTTATATTAATTTTAAATCATGAGATTGAGTAAAAAAACATGCAAAATAACAAAGAAAAGTTCAGAAATGTTATATAACGTTCAGTAATGTTACATAACGTTCTGGACATATGCCTGAAAGTTGAAAAATTGATCAGAACGTTATATAACGATGGGTAAAGTTGTATAACGTTTGTAACAGTTATATAACGTTTCTCAATATTGTATAACATTGTACTTCTCCAATGCAAATAAAATAGTCATATTTATTACCGCTGGACTCGAGATATTTTGCCAAAATGTTGTACAACGGTACAGAGCGTTGTATAACGTTTTAACCCAGAAAATTGAATAAATTATTGTGGGGAGGTATAAATAGGCATCCTTCCCCTTTCCCAAGTATTGAATTATATTCAAAATCACAACCTAACTTTTGAGCCTCCATTAAAGAGCCTTTACACTACTTGCTAAAACTATTTTTCTATTTGACTCAATCTCTTGATCTAAAGTTAGCTAAACTATTGTGAGAGTTTGAGAGTTATATTCTCATCATTAGATCATATATTCGGTTACTATTATTTTGGCCTTGTGTCTCAACATTTGTTAGTAAGAAGGCAAGGTTCAAGCTTGTACAAGACTTTCGCGTGATAGTAAATCGGCTCAACCCTATTACCGAGTCGGGGGGTTTGGAGTCCCGGAGAGTAGGATCGTCAATATCCGAACTCCGTTAAAAATCTTGGTGTCACTTGTCCCGATTCTTTGTTTGCAATCTCTAAACTCTTTCTTTTCATTTAAGCTCTCTATTTCGTGTTTAGAAATTGTTAGTGCATAATTTGTAGTAGATTTGGTAAAATTGCAAAGTGGTCCCTAGAATTGCATTGAATTGTTTAAATTAGTCCTTTCAAGGGTAACAACGGTTTACAAAGTGGTATCAGAGCAAGTTGAACTTGCTAATTAGAGTAAACTTTAGTTAGAAGTAAAGATCCATCTCAAATGGCAACCAAGTTGCAAGCTACCCAACCTTCCATCTTAGGGCAAAATTGCAAAAATTTTGCCTATTAGAAGATATGTACGACCAACTACTTGAGTGTTGGTGAAATTCTAGTTGCCATAAATGTTCGGTTTGTACCATCAATTGATGCGGCAACCAATAAATTGACAAGTGAATCACAAGTAAGCAAAAGACAAAATTGTTGACTCAAATAATTTCTCAAGTTTGTTGATTTGCAAAACAACGTGTAATCTCATCAAAATTTGTGAGAATTGATGCAGGATATTCAAAGCAAGATCAAGTTAAGCAAGGGGAGTTAAACCAAGGAATTACGAGCTGAAGATCTCAAGAAATTATAGAAGAATATAGGTTTAACTTCTTGGAACTTTGGTTATTTAAAATTGGGAGTTAAAACACAAATAGCAAAATTCAGAACAAAATACATATTAGCGTTATAACGCTCAACATGGCGTTATAACGCCAATGTGCACAACCCTGCGAAATGGCTGAGTACAAGGAACATCGTACTTGGCGTTATAACGCCAGAATTTTAAGATTTTAAAATGGAAATTTAAAATAGACTAAGATAGCAATAAATTCCAAAATAGCAATAATAACTCTTAAATATTGCTAAAGTTTATGAATATAAAATTCATTTGTCCAAAAACATTATTTTTCAAAAGTGCAAAATTTTCACCAAAATTTCAGAGAGTTAGCGTTATAACGTTAATACTAGCGTTATAACGCCAAAGTCAGGTTTTTGGCCAAATTGGCTAAGTCCTGACATATAGCGTTATAACTCTACATTTGGCGTTATAACGCCAGAGTAAGGTACTTGGCCAATTTGGTTAAGTCCTGAACTCTAGAGTTATAACGCCAGGATAAGCGTTATAACGCTAGAACGATGCAAATTTTGAAACCTCATTTTAAAATAATAAATGATTTGATAAAATTCCAAATGGCTAAAATTAAGTCTTAAATATTGTATAAGATCATCATGATGAATTCAATTTTCTCAAAAACATCATTTTGCTCAAAAACATATTTTTCAACCAAATTTCCAGAGAGTTGGCGTTATAACGTCATACCATGCGTTATAACGCCAGTGTGTTCAAAGAGGGCTAAATCTTCTAAGTACTGGAAATTCTGGCATAGCGTTATAACGCCATACTTGGCGTTATGACGCTAGTTCAAAATTCAAACGTCACAAAATTTTGTCCTGACTTGGACGTGCGTTATAACGCTATGTTTTATACATAGATTGGCGTTATAACGCTAAGTACAACCTGCACAAAAATACAAATCTAACGTCATAAAATTTTGTCCTAACTCATGATGGCGTTATAACGCTGTGTTATCTATATAACTTGGCGTTATAACGCTATGTTCCGAAAACCTAATTTTGTGCAGAAATGAAAAGGTATAAAAGGGGACCATCTTCTTCACTTTTTTTTTACAAAAACCTTTAGCAAAAACAAGAAAACTTTCCAGCAGCCATTGTTGTGCCTTTGAGCTTATCATTAAATAGCTAAATCCATTTCATAATCTCCCAATTTTAATTAGCCAAATTGTTCCATTGTCTATTGAGAGATTAGTTGTGCTATTAGTTTAGAGAACCATTATCTACTTTCTTTTGTTTCCATTGTGAACCGTTTGATTAAACCTAGGGTCCAATTACTCTACCGGTGTGTGTAAAGAGAGTTGGATTCCACTTTTGTACTGCAACTTTGTTTATTGAAGCGGACCGGGCTTTTTACCGCAAGAAGCGGGGGCACCGGGGACCCGGAGACGTAGGCGAGGCATTGGTGCAAGCCGAACTCCGTCAACACGCGATTGAGCCATCTCTTTACTCTTTGCTATTTCAATTTACTAATTCCTATTTGTATTGTGTTAATTGTGATTGAATTGCTTAAATAGGAGTTAGTGACATATACTTGAGTTGATTAATTGAGAAATTGTATTACGCTTCCGCATACTAATTTGAATCATTGTGTATTGTAATTGCATTTGGTAAGATTGAAATTAAGTTCCTAATTGTTAGTTAAATGAAAAATTGTCCATAACCTAGGCCGCCTAGGTTTACAAAGTGGTATCAGAGCAAAGTTGTGCTTGATAGTTAGGAACCGTCTTAATTACAAGCTAAGATCAATTGTCATACCAAACAAATGGCCAACCCACTTAGGCATGTTTCTTCACCTCCCGTGTTGGGGCAAGGGTGTAAGAACTTTGGGTATTGGAAGAGGTGCATGACTAACTACCTGGGTATCATGGACTTATTAGAAGTGGTCACAACCAAGTTTGTACCGGAATATAGCCCGGATAACAAATTAACCATACCATCTCTTATGAAAAAGAAAGAAAATGACCAAGCGGTAAATGCAATTTTGGCATCGGTGCATGAGTCAATTGCACCAATCTTTGGTGAAGCCATTAATGCATATGATATGTGGCATGCCCTATTGAGAAAATATGAGGGAAATGACTTGTTGAAACGGTCTAGGGGTGCCGGTCTTCAATCCTTATTTGAAAACTTTAGGATTGGAGATGATGAGTCTATTGAGGATATGTATACTAGGCTAACCCTTTTGACAAATGATTTTGTTGAAATAGGTGACCCGTTGACACCTTGCAAAGTGGCTAGCAAGCTCATAAGGATTATGATGAGAAGGCCATCATGGCAAGGTTACATGAGCTCCTTGGAAGCTATGCATAATGCTAGAGAGGTACCATTCACTCCCGAAGAGATTTACTCATTCCTCAAAACCTTTGAGGAAACTCTTCGTCAAATAGGAGAAGATCAAGGTCACAAACCCGTTGCACTAGCGGCACAAAACTCAAGGCCATACAACAACTCTAAACCTTACCATAACCCTTCATCCTCCAATACTAGAAACCAAATTGAGACAAACCCTTTCAAAGACTTTGGGCAAGATCACAACAAGGAGATATCGATACTCACCAAAATGATCCAAGGTCTATTCGCATACGAAAGAAGGCTCAATTCAAAAAGGGAAGAAGAAGGAAAGAGAATAGTATGTTTGATGTGTGACAAAGAAGGTCATACAATTCACACTTGCTATAGATTGTTTCCTCAAATGAAAACTCAAGACGGAATTGAGAGACAAGATCAAAGAGGGGGGCAAAAGCTAGATGGATTTAAAGGTAGAAGAAATCCCAAGGCTATGCAAGCCGAAACTTGGGAAGAAGAAGATTGTGAAGGAGATGAGTGTGTAGCGGAACAATCAAATGACCCTCAAACACCCTATGCACTCATGGCAATAGTTGATGATGAGTGCCTCATGGAAGACAATGAGGAGACCAAGAAGAAGGTTGATCTTGATGCTATCATATCAAAGAATCAAGTTACCGATCCGGGAGTGATTGAACTCATCAAGAGATTCGCACTTGCCCGAGTTGAGAAAGTGGATGAAGGACAAGAAGAGAAACCGTTAGAGGACGCACAACAAATGGAAGAGGCAAAATCGGTGGAGGATGAACAACCGGTAGAGGAGAAGAAAACGGAAAATGAAGAATCCAAGGATGACTTTAATGCTTCAACCTCATCCGTTGAGGCAAAGGTATCTCTAAACTCAAATGAGGTTAAATTTTGTCTAGGACTTCCATCCGATGATGAATCGGATGATGATGATGAGTATTCTAGTAGCAACACAAGCAATCAAACTAATGAAAATTCCTTGAAACTTGAAATTCTTAGGTTAAGCAAACTTCTAATTGAAGCTAATCATGCCATAGTGAGTAGAGATGGTAAAATTGGGAGTTTAAATAATAGGATTCTTGAGCTTGAGTCCAAGGTAAATGAATTTGAAACCAAGGTAAAGATTTGTGACAAACACATTGAAACTATTGTAAAGTTAAAACTTGATAAAGAAAATATGGAAAAGGAAATCGGATCCTTGAAATCCACTTGTGCATTGAAGAGTAGCACAAGGATGGATTTAAGTCGGTTGTTTGAGGGACAAAAACCTCATGATAAATCGGGTCTAGGATTTAAGAAGAGTTCACCCTCTTCTTCATCCAACAACCCTAAGGATCCAAAAGAAAAAGGAAAGCAAACTCATGGTAGCAACGGCAAAGGTTCTAGATACCCAAAACCGAACAATGTACCAAATCATGCATATAGGTATAGGTTTAGCAATGGCAACCACACCAAGAATAAACCAACACCTAAGTATTTTAATCCATCTTGGTCCAAGAACGCTTACCATAGGGAACCAACCGGGTGGCGGTATGTGATTAAAGGTACCAATCATGCCTATATTGATTCTCAACAAGTTGAGAAACCAAGAGTTGCTTTCCAACATGAAACTTTCTCAAACAATTATAAAACTCACATAATTCAATCACCCAAACCTAGGAGTCAAGCTCAAGAACTTAAAAATGACTATACAAATCGGTTTGTTAAGGAACGCATCAACCCTCCAACTAGTGCATTTTGCAACTATTGTTGCAAACATGGTCATATATCACTAGAGTGTGGTTTTAGGAACGAAGCAACTTGAAGAAGGTTGCTTGGGTTCCTAAACTCAACATGTAAGGTGTGCCTTGCATATTCCCCATAGATTCATAATTGTCAAATATTTAGGGGGAGTTTAATTTTATGTGTTGATTATTACTAATGCATTATCTTGTAGGTTTGCTTGATGTCAACACATAAAGAAAACGCTTGGATAATAGATAGTGGATGTTCTCATCACATGACCGGGTCCAAATCAAACTTTATATCCCTAAAATCTCATGATGGGGGATCCGTTACTTTTGGTAGTAATCAAATGAAGAGTAAGATTATAGGCATAGGTTCGATTGGTAACCAAAACCTAACCATTTCAAATGTCTATTTAGTAAATGGTTTGAACTATAACTTACTCAGTATAAGCCAATTGTGTGATGCCGGTTATCATGTGAAATTTGACTCTAATGCTTGCCATCTAATGAATTGCAAAACCAATGAGTTGATTTACCAAGGAAAACGTCAAAATGGTGTATACTACTTGTATCTCAATCATTTTGATCAAGGTGAACTATGTTTTAGTGCTATAACTAACCAATCTTGGCTTTGGCATAGAAGATTGGCTCATTTGAGCATCGATACAATCAAGAATGTAATTAAGCATGATTTAGTAAGAGGACTACCTTTGAGCAAGATCGAGTTGGATCATGTATGTGAAGCTTGCTTGAAAGGTAAACAAACTAAATCTAGCTTTAAATCTAAGGACATAGTATCTACCAACCAATCATTACAATTGCTACATATCGACTTGTTTGGTCCTATTAATGTGTTGAGTCTTGGTAAAAGACGATATGTGTGTGTTATTGTTGATGATTATAGTAGGTTCACTTGGTGTCTCTTCTTAAGTCACAAGAATGAGACGTTTGAACGGTTTGTTGAGTTTTGCAATAGGGTTGAAAATGAACAAGGATTGAAAATTAACAAGATTAGAAGTGATCATGGTGGTGAATTTGAAAATGCTCAATTTGATGAGTTGTGTTCAACTAGGGGTTATAGGCATAAATATTCGGCTCCTAGAACGCCTCAACAAAATGGGATTGTTGAAAGGAAAAACCGAACTCTATAAGAATTAGCCCGAACCATGTTGAATGACTCCTTACTTCCCAAGTCCTTGTGGGTCGAAGCGGTTAATACAGCATGTTATGTAATTAACCGAATTGGTCTTAGACCCATCCTTATGAAAACACCATACGAATTGTGGATGGGTCGTAAGCCCAATATCTCATATTTCAAGGTCTTCGGTTCCAAATGTTTTGTACTAGACCAATCTCAAAGAACAAACAAATTTGATTCAAAATCATTTGAAGGCACCTTCGTAGGATATTCATTGACTAGTAAGGCATATAGAATCTATGTACCATCTCAAAACATAATTGTTGAGTTCATCAATGTTAAGTTCAATGAAAGTGCTAATGTTCGGGCCGAGATTGGTAGCCTTAACATTGTAGGAATTGATGATTCAAGACAAGAAGTGAATGATGAGAACCAAGAGAGGAGAAACATTATGGTTGAGCAAGAAACTCACAACGACGGCACACCTCAACATGAACCGATCAATGAACAAAATCAAGGAGGAGGTGATGGAATCAATGCCTTGAATGAGGATGATGAAAACGAAGATGAAAATACAACACCTCAACAAGGTTATCAAATTCCACAAGAGTTAAGGGAAGTAAACTCTCACCCTCTTTCAAATGTAATTGGGGATCCAAGGGAAGGGGTCCGTACGAGGTCGGGCATTAACCAAATGATTGCTCATTGTGCATTTGTGTCACAAATTGAACCAACAAAGTTTGAGGAAGCCAACGAAGACCCCGATTGGATTTTGGCCATGCAAGAGGAATTGAACCAATTTGAGAGAAGTAAAGTATGGAAACTTGTACCTAAACCAAAGAATAGAACCATCATTGGTACAAAATGGGTGTATAGAAATAAGAAGGACCAAGAGGGAAATGTGATTAGAAACAAAGCTAGATTGGTTGCTCAAGGTTTTAGACAAAGAGAAGGTTTAGATTATGATGAAACCTTTGCACCTGTTGCTCGTCTTGAATCCATTAGGATGCTCTTAGCTTATGCCTCTTACAGAGGTTTTATCCTATACCAAATGGATGTTAAGAGTGCTTTTCTAAATGGATTCATAGAAGAGGAAGTTTATGTTCATCAACCAATCGGCTTTGTTGATCCAATGCTACCAAACCATGTGTACAAACTTGACAAAGCCCTTTATGGCCTTAAACAAGCACCTAGAGCATGGTATGGTCGATTGAGCTCTTTTCTAATTGCAAATGAATTCGTTAGGGCCAAAAATGATACAACATTATTCACAAAGAAAAGAGGCAATGATTTATTATTAGTACAAATTTATGTTGATGATATTATATTTGGTTCTACTAATGTGACACTTGCAAAAGAATTTGCCTCTTTGATGAGTAGTGAATTTGAGATGAGCATGATGGGAGAGCTCACATTTTTCTTGGGTCTTCAAATCAAACAAACACCGGAAGGCATTTTCATAAGCCAAACGAAGTATGCGAAAGAATTGATCAAAAAGTTTGGCATGGAGGAGGGCAAGTCGAGTAAAACACCCATGACAACAAATGTGAATCTTGACTCGGATGAGAGTGGACAAAAGATGGACATCTCACAATACCGAGCTATGATAGGTAGTTTACTGTATTTAACGGCTAGTCGGCCGGATATTATGTATGTCGTGTGTCTATGTGTTAGATTTCAAGCCAACCCCAAAGAGTCCCACGGAATAGCCGTAAAAAGAATTCTTAAATACGTTAAGGGTACACTAAATTTGGGACTTTGGTATGGTAGACAAACGGAACTAAGTTTGATAGGGTACACCGACGCCGATTTTGCCGGTGATCGAATGGATCGAAAGAGCACAAGCGGAACATGTCAATTTCTTGGTGGTTCCCTTGTGTCTTGGTCTAGTCGAAAACAAACCTCCGTGGCTCTTTCAACCGCGGAGGCCGAGTACGTTGCGGCGGGTAGTTGTTGCACTCAAATCCTTTGGATGACACATACCTTGAACGATTATAACTTGCACTTTCGTAAGGTACCCATCTTTTGTGACAACACTAGCGCTATTCAAATGTCAAAGAATCCCGTTTTGCATTCACGCACTAAGCACATAGACATTCGACATCATTTTATTCGTGACCACATTGAAAGGGGCGATATTGAATTGGTTCATGTAGCTACAAACAATCAAATAGCGGACATTTTTACAAAACCCTTGAATACACAACAATTCTGTGAGTTGAGGTTCAAATTAGGTATGCTAGAATTAAACTGAATCATCTAAGCCTCAATTAGAGTTTCAAACTTGTGTATAACTGTGTTAAAAGAGCATAGCAAGCAAACCTGTAGGCTGAAATGAAGTTCAGCAGGGAAAACTGAACTCAGTGCCGTCTAGCGTTATAACGCCAACTCTAGCGTTATAACGCTATCCTGTTACAGAGCACAGCGCAATAGTTATCTACACAATCCAAGTATAGCGTTATAACGCTCGATATGGCGTTATAACGGTATAGATGACCTGTGACTTCGTTCCTTCAGTCAAATCCTTGATAGTTAGCGTTATAACGCCAAATCTGGCGTTATAACGCCATAATATGTCTCAAACCCAAATTCCAATTCTGCCCTTAAGTTAGCGTTATAACTCCACTGTAGCGTTATAACGCCACTCTGAATCACCATGATGTAGCGTTATAACGCTAGTTACAAGCAAAAAGTTGGCGTTATAACGCTAAGTTGCCAGAAGCTTAAGTTAATTAAAATCGACCATTCTTCTTCTCCAACCCCTTCTCTTCCAAACCAAATCCACTCTCTTCTTCTAATCCGTGAAAAGGCACCAAAACCCTAGCATCTCTTCCTCCAAATACTCCTTTCTCTACTCCAAACTCCATTTCCTTTCATATCTCATCTCTTCTTCTCACCCTCTTCTCCTTTCTCTGCACGGATTTCTCCAAAACTCTCTCTACTTCCCTCTCCCACCAAAACCCTAAAAATGACCTCTCATGGAAAGAAGCTACTCATCCGTCGCAAGGAGGGTTCCACTAGCCAAGCCAGAAACGACGGGGACTCAAACGATGACTGTCCTCTGGCTGACTTCCTTTCCCTTCCGCCTATCATCGATCAACCCTCTCTCGCAGCCATTCCAGCCGCATCTCAGCAACCACGCGTCAAGCCAAACATGAAGGTCGTTGTGGGTAACCGATACCTCTTTCGAGACGAGGATGCCTTCGTGAATTTCTCCGGGACCAAAAATCGAGCAATCGCCACATGCTACTACTATATCCGTCACTGCTCGCTTCCGGAGTGGGAAGGCAACCTAGTGGAGAAATACATCAACCACTGGAGTTGGAGGCCGCTTCTCGAATGCGACGAACCCTTCAATGAGACATTGGTAAGAGCCTTCTATGCAAATCTCCAAATTGGCGAAGAACGCCACTCGTTGATTACCTACTTGGGGGGTAGGGAAATCCATATCACCCTCGACTCAATTGCTCAGGTCATAGGGTTAGCAAATGAGGGTGATGAAGTGTACATCATGAAGAAGTGGTCGGTAGAGGAGGATCCGGTAATCCTCTACCAACAATGGTTCAATATGGCCGCTTACTCAACAAAGTTGCCAACCGTGCATAGGGTACCATACATTTTCCTTAACAACATCCTAACCCCCAAAGCCAAATACAAGACCAATCTTGAGTCATTTACGGTTTTCTTTCTCAAGCATCTCCTCACATTCAATGAACGCCGGTTCAACATACCCTATATTATTTACCGACACATGAAAGGTGCTTACACCGATCCCTCCAAAAGCTTGCCTTATGCCCACTTAGTGCACAAGATCATTAAGGCAAACGACATTCTGTTACCCAAGTCCCTGGAACTAACCCCCGCTCTAAACTTTTGGGACCATATGACCTCTATTGGGTGGATTTTAGTCGACACCGATGCGGATACCGGGGCAAAAGAGTATGGGATAAATCGATCCAATCCTTTGAATCGGTGGATCAAGGAACCAAATGCGGCTATCAACCAATATACCGATCCCAATCCCGAGGACCAATCCGAACCACAAGGTCAAACCTCTCAAACTCAAGCCTTTGCACCATCCAACACCGAAGACATTCAAGCAATTCTTGCCGCCTTGAATGATATCCAAGTGCAAAATGACCGTATGGAGAAACGGCAAGTGGATATGGAAGAAAGCATGGGGCAAATGGGAAATAGGATGAGTGCCATGGAAGCACGTCAAGCGGAATATTATGCCTCAAATACAGAGTTTCAAGGTTGGATGAGAGGGCAATATGAACAATTCTACCAAGATCACGTTAACTTCAAAATCAAAATGGTAGAGCGTCTCGGGCCCGAGATTCCGGAGAGGAAGAGGAAGAAGAAGAAAAGACCAACCATTGGGTCTTCAAGTGCTTCTCAAGGAGAGGTGGCGCAAGGAAGTGATGCAGTGGAGCCGGTACATGAGGACATCGAGATGGGTGAGGCACGTGAGGAGTGAGCTCGACGCTTAGGTTTAGTGTTCTAAATTAGTTTCCTTGTTTTAAATGTTGCTTGCTATGCTTGTTTGTGTGTTTGTTGAACCTATGCTATGTTGGTGTTTGCTATGAAAAACATGTTATGTTTGTATGTGAACAAAACGCTTAGTATCCTTGCATGATGCGTTTGATATGATGTCATAAGTTACATATGATTTACTTCCTTGTCAAATTCAATTTCTTGATTGATCATAAAAGTTTGTGATTGAACACATTCAGTTTTAAAAAATTAGTACATTGGAATATATGATTTGAGGGGGGTAGGCATGCTTTGAGGGGGAGCCATAGCTAACATTCAAACAAGACACATGTTAAAATAGCAAAATCTTTCAAGAATTTCGAAAAGCACAACTTGAGAGAGAGTTATTAGTAAGGGGGAGCTAGAAACAACGTTCAAATCAATTTTGAATCCCTTTTGTATGATTTTCAAAAAGGGGGAGAATAATTTATATGTGCACAAACTCTTAAAATCTTTTCATCTCTTGTGCACATATGATTTAGGGTTTTGCAAATCAACAAAAGGGGGAGATTGTTGACTCAAATAATTTCTCAAGTTTGTTGATTTGCAAAACAACGTGTAATCTCATCAAAATTTGTGAGAATTGATGCAAGATATTCAAAGCAAGATCAAGTTAAGCAAGGGGAGTTAAACCAAGGAATTACGAGCTGAAGATCTCAAGAAATTATAGAAGAATATAGGTTTAACTTCTTGGAACTTTGGTTATTTAAAATTGGGAGTTAAAACACAAATAGCAAAATTCAGAACAAATACATATTAGCGTTATAACGCTCAACATGGCGTTATAACGCCAATGTGCACAACCCTGCGAAATGGCTGAGTACAAGGAACATTGTACTTGGCGTTATAACGCCAATTAAGGCGTTATAACGCCAGAATTTTAAGATTTTAAAATGGAAATTTAAAATAGACTAAGATAGCAATAAATTCCAAAATAGCAATAATAACTCTTAAATATTGCTAAAGTTTATGAATATAAAATTCATTTGTCCAAAAACATTATTTTTCAAAAGTGTAAAATTTTCACCAAAATTCCAGAGAGTTAGCGTTATAACGTTAATACTAGCGTTATAACGCCAAAGTCAGGTTTTTGGCCAAATTGGCTAAGTCCTGACATATAGCGTTATAACTCTACATTTGGCGTTATAACGCCAGAGTAAGGTACTTGGCCAATTTGGTTAAGTCCTGAACTCTAGAGTTATAACGCCAGGATAAGCGTTATAACGCTAGAACGATGCAAATTTTGAAACCTCATTTTAAAATAATAAATGATTTGATAAAATTCCAAATGGCTGAAATTAAGTCTTAAATATTGTATAAGATCATCATGATGAATTCAATTTTCTCAAAAACATCATTTTGCTCAAAAACATATTTTTCAACCAAATTTCCAGAGAGTTGGCGTTATAACGTCATACCATGCGTTATAACGCCAGTGTGTTCAAAAAGGGCTAAATCTTCTAAGTACTGGAAATTCTGGCATAGCGTTATAACGCCATACTTGGCGTTATGACGCTAGTTCAAAATTCAAACGTCACAAAATTTTGTCCTGACTTGGACGTGCGTTATAACGCTATGTTTTATACATAGATTGGCGTTATAACGCTAAGTACAACCTGCACAAAAATACAAATCTAACGTCATAAAATTTTGTCCTAACTCATGATGGCGTTATAACGCTGTGTTATCTATATAACTTGGCGTTATAACGCTATGTTCCGAAAATCTAATTTTGTGCAGAAATGAAAAGGTATAAAAGGGGACCATCTTCTTCACTTTTTTTTTTACAAAAACCTTTAGCAAAAACAAGAAAACTTTCCAGCAGCCATTGTTGTGCCTTTGAGCTTATCATTAAATAGCTAAATCCATTTCATAATCTCCCAATTTTAATTAGCCAAATTGTTCCATTGTCTATTGAGAGATTAGTTGTGCTATTAGTTTAGAGAACCATTATCTACTTTCTTTTGTTTCCATTGTGAACCGTTTGATTAAACCTAGGGTCCAATTACTCTACCAGTGTGTGTAAAGAGAGTTGGATTCCACTTTTGTACTGCAACTTTGTTTATTGAAGCGGACCGGGCTTTTTACCGCAAGAAGCGGGGGCACCGGGGACCCGGAGACGTAGGCGAGGCATTGGTGCAAGCCGAACTCCGTCAACACGCGATTGAGCCATCTCTTTACTCTTTGCTATTTCAATTTACTAATTCATATTTTTATTGTGTTAATTGTGATTGAATTGCTTAAATAGGAGTTAGTGACATATACTTGAGTTGATTAATTGAGAAATTGTATTACGCTTCCGCATACTAATTTGAATCATTGTGTATTGTAATTGCATTTGGTGAGATTGAAATTAAGTTCCTAATTGTTAGTTAAACGAAAAATTGTCCATAACCTAGGCCGCCTAGGTTTACAAAAATGACCAAGCCGTGAATGCCATTCTTGCCCATATGCATGAATAAATTGCTCCAATATTCGGTGAGGCCACAAATGCACATGACACGTGGCAAGCATTACTTCGTAAATATGAAGGAAATGCTTTATTGAAACGATCTAGGGGAGCCGAGCTAACAACTATGTTTGAAAATTTCAAAATAGAGGATAGAGAATCTATTGAGGATATGTTCACTCGTATGACTCTTTTGACTAATAATTTCATTGAAGTAGGTAATCCGTTGGAGTCTGATAAAATTGCTAGCAAACTCATCAACATAATGATGAGAAGACCAAGATGGAAGGCCTGCGCTAGCTCACTCCAAACCTTGCACCATGCTAGTGAAGTGCCATACACATCGGAGGAAGTGTATGCCTTTCTCAAAACCTTCGAAGAGACCCTCCGACAACTTGGAGAAGAACAAGGCCATAAAACCATAGCATTTGCCGCCCAAAATCACAAACCCTACAACAATGCCACCTCCTCAAACTACCGTACCTCAAATGACACTCCTTTCCAAAACTTTGGTACGGACTAAAACAAAGATTATCCCGCTCTAACTAAAATGCTACAAGATCTCTTTGCCTATGAAAAGAGACTTAATACAAAGCGTGAGGAGGAAGGAAAGAAGGTTATTTGTCTCATGTGCGAAAGAGAAGGGCATTCCATCCACTCATATTACAAGATATACCCTAATCTGAGACAAGATGTGGGAAATAAACAAGATCAAAGAGGCAATCCTAGAAGAGATGGGGGTCAAATCAAAAGAAACCCCCCAAGGCCATGCAAGCCGACGCTTGGGAAGAAGGCGACGGTGAAGGAGATGAGTGTGTGATGGAAGGTAACAATGAATTTCAAAGTCCCTTCGCTCTCATGGCAATAGTTGATGAGGAAGATGATGAGGTGGGGAACAAAGAGCCAAATGCACATGCCGGATCGAGAAGAGCATTATCCTGCTCTCGCTCATAATAGATCAACAATTAGGTTGACTAAGTAGCATTTCGAGGGGAGCTCTTTAGGTGAGCCTTTAGAAATTTCGACCCTAATTGTTGATCTTCGGATCATATTTAATATTTTGGTTAAAACAGTCAAAATTACAAAATACACACACAACACAAATAAATTTTATTATTTTATTTTTAAAACATACATACTACACATAACACAATTTATTGAAATTAATTTTTATTAATTATTGTATTTTTTTTGGAAGTTATAATTTAAAACAATTAAAATCATCTATAAATATTGTAATAATTTTATTTAACAATTCTTAGTTGATGTTGTATTGGGATCATGGAAGATTCATATACAATTTCCATAAATAATGCGGATCATTTCTCAAACTTGATATGAAAATTTATTAAATTATTGAATATCCATTCACTCCTCTAGATGGAACTATTTGCTTCCATGAATCTATTGTTCATTGTAGTAGGTGCAATTTCAAATTAGTTAGAGTCAAATAAAACATTGAAACTCTAATTAAACAATTGCAATAAAACTCTGTGCAAGATTTAAGATAATAAAATGAGCGGAAGTGAGAACTTACTATCCATCTCTATGGTCTTTCTTCTTTTGTCGCTCAAGCAAGTCAAAGAAGTCAATGAAGACGGTTGAACAATACATCTAAACAATCGCTAACGAGTCATTCCAAGCAAACACTGATGCTCTTTCTTTTCTTCTAAGGTCACGTTTCAATCAAGAAGTAATTATCTTTAATGTAGAGTATAAAGTATAGCAATAGCACAACACATGTGCACTTAACACACTGGTATTGCTTGGAGATCCAACACTTAAATGCTATTGATAACGTATCTTTGAGAGATACCGTCATAAATAACAAATATTCTATAAAATATTTGATATCCAAATTATCTCCAAATTCTTTCCAAAATGTGTGTATTACTGTTGTAAACACACACACACACACACACAAAATTTTATATTATTTGGAACACAAGTCAGAAAGATATCGTCAAAATAAGGCAGGAAATCCTGCCTTTCAACCTAGTATCTTGCGGCCGTAAAAGGGCTCGTTGCGGTTGACTTGGGTTGAAAACAGACAGAAAATTTGCCTAGTCTCTTACAGTCGCAAAAGGACTCTTCGCGACCGCAAGTGACTCGGGGACTGAAATTCTGTAGATTTCTTGCCAAATATATTCTAGTCTTTTGCGATCGCAATGGGACTTTTTGCGACCGCAAGACACTTGCTGATTGGCATGTTTTATTTGAGCTCTTGATCCAATTTAATTGGATTAGCTCAAACAATATCTAACTTTACATTAACACTAATATTAATTAAATTAATCATAATTGATTCATCAATAATTATAATTAATTCACTTTTAATTATTTATGTATTCATATTTAAAATTTTAGCGAAATACGTGTTATGTCATTGTGTTGATTAATCACATTTATGACATATCATATATTACTTCTCGTAATATTAATGATAATATTCGATATATCAATCATATAATACATAGTCCATATTTTATTTATTAGATTTGACGTCTCAATTCCGACACATTGTTCTTTGGAGAAAAAATGTACTCTTAGCAAAACAAAGAAGACCTAATAATTTCCACCATGTATAAGTTGATAAATATATATATATATATAGAGAGAGAGAGAGAGAGAAATAGATAGGCTAGGGTGCTCATGGAGCACCAAACCTCTCATGCTCCACATCCATTATCTCCTATTTGAAAATTCTAATGACCAATCCGAACCGTTGAATATGATCTACATATTGAAATCTACTTGGATATTGAATTTTATATTTTTTTGAAATTTTTTACTATTTTTTTTAAAGACATAGAAAAGTTGCTAATCAAACGGTTTCTGAATCAACAAAAGTTGCAATTTTTCTACCTCTCTAAAAAATAGCAAAAAAAATTTAAAAATGTAAAATTCAATTTCCAAGTATATTTCAATATGTAGATCATGTTCAACGTTTCGGATCGGTTTTTGAAATTTTAAAATTAGAGATACGATGTGGAGCATTAGGGGTTTAGTGCTCCATGGAGCACCCTAGCCTATCTCTCTCTTTCTCTCTCTCTCTCTCTCTCTCTATATATATATATATATATATATGAGGAGGGATCTGTAGCCGCCAAACTTCCAATCGCTCGCAATCGCTCCATGGTAGCAAATGTAAATGGCCGATCCGAATCGTTGAAAACATTCTCCATATTAATATAGACTTGGAAGCCGAATTTCACATTTTTTTGAATTTTTTACTATTAACGAATGGATTGAAAATGTATTTATCTAACAATTTACAAATATCCAATTTTCAACCCTTTCGATAAAATAGTAAAAGTTCCAAAAAATATAAAATTTGGTATGCAAGTCTACATTAGTATGGAGAATGTTTTCAACATCCGGATCGACTATTTACACTTGGTATGATAGAGCGGTTGCGAGCGGCTACGAAATGGATGGTGGCTATGGATCCCTCCTCTCTCTCTCTATATATATATATATATATTTATATAGAAAAGCTAGGGTGCTCCATGGAGCACCAAATTGCTCGTGCTCCACACTGTATCTCCAATTTGAAAACTCCAACGACTGATCCGAACCGTTGAACATGATCTACATATCGAAATCTACTTGGAGATTGAATTTTACATTTTATTTATTTTTTTTGCTATTTTTTAGAAAATTGCAACTTTTGTTGGTCCAAAAACCGTTTGATTAGCAACTTTTTTACCTCTTTAAAAAATAGCAAAAAAAATAAAAAAAAATGTAAAATTCAATATCCAAATAGATTTCAATATATAGCTCATGGTCAACAGTTCGGATTGGTCGTTGAAATTTTTGAATTGGATATAACAAATGTGGAGCACGAGCGATTTGGTGCTCCATGGAGCACCCTAGCCTTTCTCTCTCTCTCTCTCTCTCTATATATATATATATATATATATATATATATATAGCATGGCTAAAATAATATGCATAGTACACCTCATTTTGTACTATGCATAAAGATATAGGTCATTAAATTGAGATTTAAGTTGTTCAATAAATTCTTCATATGAAAATATTGTAGGAAATCAAATTTCGTGATTTTTACAGCTTTCTAGCTATTTTTTAAATATTTTTTAAAAACAGTCCAGATTTAATACTACAAAAGTGTCATTTCTGGGCTGTTTTTAAAAAATATTTAAAAAATAGCAAGAAAGCTCTAAAAATCATGAAATTTTATTTCCTACAAGATTTTGATATGAAGAATTTATTGATAAACTTAAATATCAATTTAATGACCAAATTAAATACAAATGAACGCATAGTACGTTATGTGGTGTACTATGCATATTATTTTAGCCATGCTTATATATATACTATAGTAAATGCTAGCATAAAAGGGGGAAAAAGAGAATCGTACAAAGTCCTCTTTCAAATCAACCACATCATGATATAAACCTGCAGCAAAATTTAAGTTCGTACAATAATTGACTAATTAGTTTCTGTAGGGACACATTTGATGTTAAAATTGGATAGTGCCGGTAAGATTTCAATGTTATTTATCTACCTATTTATTTATTTAGTTATTTATTTATTTGCATTGAGATAGAGGTTAGAATTTTACATCAAACTTCTCAAGAAGAAAAATAATATGGTGTCCAGAGTGCAATGTCTTATAGACATTCCAACTCACATGACAAAATCGCTTGCTAAAAGATTCAAGTAGTGGGGCCCAATTGCAGTGAGAGAGTGAAAACAATAGATGGTTAACTCTTAGGGACACTGTATCACAGTGCCCATCAAATAAAACGCAATAAAATGTTTCCAACTTTTAATTTGTATTTGCATTAAAAAGTCCATTTATGTACTCGACTCTATCGGTTGTAATGTGTGTAATTGAATCAGAATTTTATTATGTCATAAAAATAAAACTTACAAGTATTAATATTGGACTTATTAATATTGAAATCTAAAAAGTCTCTATATTGAACCTACAAGTCTTTATATTATAACAATCAGATATTTATATTGAAACATGCAAATATTAATATTGGAACTTCTATAGAGAATAAGAAAATCTCTATGTTAGAATATGCACGTCTCTATATTACAACTTGCAAGTCTTTATATTAGCAAAAATTGCAGCATTTTTGTAGCAAAATTCTAATATAAATGCTTGCAAGTTAGAATAAAGACTTGCAGGAGAGCTAAGGAAGCGAGCTCAGCGCTAATTTTTTTTTGTCGAGTAATGAATGAATGAATGGGACAGTAAGTCCCATTTAATTTTTAAGTACTCTATTTGGTAAAAATCTATTTTAAACATTTTTTTATCTACTTCATCCGCACTTTTTCATTTGGATCAAACTTCATAAAAATAAAATGTTGCATATGGGACCTTAAAAAAAGGAGAGGCAGTGGCGCCACGTCAGATTTGTCATGAAAACACCTCCATGGTGTACCAAATGAGCTGGTTGGCAGAGTGGCAGGCAACTCCACGCTATAATTGTATTGTCCCATTTACAAGTCAAATTATTATTTCCCTCCCTCCATAGAAAATTACATCTCCACTTGACAAATTAGATGTGCATGCATGACATGAAAGCATTTGGCAAAGGTACACAGGTAACACAACAAAGGTCAGAGAGGCACTGAGTAACCTCTCATCCATGTCAAATTAGCTAGTTTTTTTTTTTCAAGAATATGTTCGAATCAGTGACGGAGTCATGCATGGGCAAGTCCGGACAAGTGTCCGGGCTTGATTTTAAAAAAAACGCAAATTTTAGTATATTTTTAATTATTTTTGTAGTGAAAAATGAGCTTTTAATGATATTTTAATGAGTTTTAGTGGGTTTGTGTTCGGACTTGATCTAAACTTTAGTGCCCGAGCTTAGTTGTGCCCGGACTTAAAAAGTCCCTGAATCCGCCCATGATTGGAATGAATGCGTAAATTAGTGAAGTTAGTAACTGACAAAACATTGAATTAATAAAATAACAAAATTAACTCAATATCTCAATATTGTCAAGTAACTACTACTTCATTCAAATACAAAATAACACATTGAAATAGTAGCTAGCCCAAGTTAATGTTATTCTAGCACCATCAAAACACAATCTAATTAAATAGTTAGGATACTAATTTGATTTTTCATTGAGTAATTTTCACTACTTATAGGAGTCCACTTTTGTAAAGGGAGCAAAATTAAATTGATTATATTGATATATGTTCATTGAAGAAAGCAAAATTTTGATCGTTTGTAAGTTTTGGAGATGTGAGCTCTCACAAATCTCTAAGTCGAGGAATGAGATTTGCGCAGAACTGAGTTTAGCGCGGAAGAACATTGTTGGGTTCTTTTTGGAGCCAACCGAATGCTTATGCTTTTGTGCAATTACACTAATTTTGCATCGATAATTAATGATAGAATCAAATTATGTTTGGTCTATATATATAGCAAAATTTGCTTATTTTGTATAAGATTTTTGTCATCTTGAACTATAGAGAACAAATCATTAGTTTCATTTAATTGATTAATTTGCACATGCTCCGAATCTGCAGCTAACATTAATTAATAACAAAAAGTTGATTTAGAAAGTCACTTCGATTTTTGTCATGAAAACAACGTCGCTTCACTATTAATTAACAAAAATATTAGTGTCTTTAAGCATTGCATGCACACTTTCAATAAAAAAATATTTAATTGTCGTCCCTTGTGTTAGTACAAATTTGAGCCCTTTATTTGCATGAAGTTTTGAACTATTCTGTGTTGGCTCAAACTTTACTAAATTTGTTGATTTGCAAAACCAAATTAAATTTAATCATTTCTTGTGTATTAAGATTAATTGTAGGGGCATTTAAGCAAAAGAACAAAAGGACACAATAAATGATCAATGATGACACAAGAGCAAGTTTAGAAGATCAAAATCAAGATGAAAACTTGCTTAGGTTAATAATTAATTAGATCTTAGTTCTATTTAAATTTGGGTACAAAACAGCAAGGAAATTCAAACCAAACAGTATATAGCGTTATAACGCTATCTTTGGCGTTATAACACTACATGTCCAAATTGGTAATTTCTGGCCAAACCCTACATCGATCTGACATAGCGTTATAACGCTAGAATGCTGAAATGTTCAAAATGAATTTTAAAATAGAAATTGAATCAATAAAATTTCAAAACATTAAGAATATGTCTTAGATATAATTTAAGTTTAGGAATATAAACTTTATTTGATCAAAAACATCATTTGAATTAGTAGCAAAATAATTTACACAAAATTTCAGAGAGTTGGCGTTATAACGCCAAGGTAAGTTCAGGTGCCAAAATTTGGCTAAGTACTGGAAATTTCTGTAGGAATTTGGTATAGCATTGTAACGCTACACATGACGTTATAACGCCAGACAAATCCCAACGGTCAAAGTACTATCCTAACACAAGATAGCATTATAACATTATGTTTTATACATAGATTAGCGTTATAACGCTATGTGAAAGTTGTACGATCAAAATTCAACGATTACATTATTTATCCTAACCCAAGATAGCGTTATAACGCTATGATTTACACATGTACTAGCGTTAAATGCTATGTGGCGCATGAATGCTTTTGGCCAGAACTGAGCCCTATATAAATTCTTCTCCCTCAACAATTGGTTTTGTTGTTCTATTCTATTCATTCAATACCATTACCAACAATCTTGAGCCTTTTACCTATAGCCAAATCCTTGCTCTTAATCCCAAGTTTAATTAGCTAAATCTAATCTAGGAATTATAGAGAGTTAGTTTGTTTGAGTGATTGTCTAGCTTAATCTTTCAATTAGTCAATTGTTATTTGTGAGTGTGTGTGTGTAGCCTTGAGCTCCACCGGAGTGTGTAAGTGAGTTCAAGATAGTCGGCTCGATTCTCCACTGGTGTGTGTAAGCGAGATAGAGTCCAGCGTCGGGTTAGGGTTGGCGGCTTCACCGGTGTGTGTCCAATTCTGAGTTGTACGCTAAGCAAGTGAATTTTGTTTAGTGGAGCGGACCGGGCTTGTTACCGTAAGAAGTGGGGGCACCGGGGACCCGAAGACGTAGGCGAGGCATTCGTGCAAGCCGAACTCCATCAACACGCATTGAGCCATTTTCTCTTCCCTTATCTTTATTTATATTTACTCAATTCAATTAGTTTAATTGTTTGATTTGTTTGTGAATTGAATTGCTTGATTAGGGAATTAATTAGAATTGCTTGTTGAATTGCTCAATTGAATTGCTTGCCATAACTTGTGAAATTTGCAATTAGGTCCCTATTTGATTGAATCGATTAAAATTAGTTAAGCGCCTAGGCCCCCTAGGTCCTACATAGTGGTATCAGAGCAAGTTGAGCTTGCTAATTAATTTGTTAGTTGCAAGCAAAGATCCAAATTTTATGGCAACTAATTGGCAAATTTCTCTACCCCCGGTATTAGGACCAAAATGTAAAAACTTTGGTTATTAGAAAATTAGGATGACCAACTATTTAAATCTCCTTGATCTTTGGGATTTGATCACCATTAGATACACATCGGTATATGACCCCAAAACGAACCAATTGACCAATGATTCATTAATTAGAAGAAAGCAAAATGACAATGCCGTAAATGTCATTTTAACATCCGTACATGAGTCTATTGTCCCAATTCTAGGGGAGGCGAATAATGCCTATGACATGTGGCATGCATTGCTTCACAAATATGAAGGCAATGCGTTGCTCAAACGATCTAGAGGAGTCGTATTGTAATCACAATTCGAAAACTTTAGAATCAGTGAAAATGAGTCCATTGAGGACATGTACACATGGCTCACTATACTAACTAATGAATTGGTTGAAATAGGTGATCGAATGGAGCCATTCAAGATAACAGCCAAGCTCATTAGGGTGACGCAATTGAGTCCATCATGGAGGGCGTACATGAGCTCATTGGAGGCCATGAACAATGCTAGAGAAGTCTCCTTCACACCCAAAGAAGTGTATTCGTTTCTCAAAACCTATGAGGAAACCCTTCAGCAACTTGGGGGACATGATGATCAAGCCAAAATCGTAGCATTAGCGGCCCGAAACCATAGCCATTACCATGCCTCCACCTATAACCGAGATCATCATTACTATCCCTCCACCTCCAACCAAGAATCCCAATTTGTCTCACCCTTTCGAGACTTTTGAATAGATGCAAACAAAGACATCACCATCATTGCTTGAAGAAATGTTCAAAAATGGGGGGCATCGAGTGGAGATTATCAAGGGGATGACTACCATGCCTTTGTAGCCTTAGTGGATGAAGGGAATATCAACTTGGATGCCATCATCTCCAAGAACAATGTAACCGACCCAGGAGTGATCGAGCTTATCAAGAGGTTTGCCCTCAGACGAGTTGAGGAGAATGATGCGATGGAGGAGAAGCATTTGTTGGAAGAGGTGCAACCGTTAGAGGATGAGCAACCGGTGGATGAAGCCACCAAAGATGAAGCTAACTGATAAGACGAAATTATATACCAAAATCATAGGGTATTTTGTGTAATTTATGCCAAAGTCCGATAGGTTTAGGTTAAAAATATCCAAGTTTAGTCTCAAGTTCAAGTTACTTCCCTAGAATTGGTTTACAATGCAGAAAATAGGTAATGGAATCACAAGGAACTATTTCTAGACACCTGGAGCACTTGGGAGCGAGATCAGACAGTTACAGGATTCATTACGGTCGTAACCGTATCCATTACGGCCGTAATGAAGTCCCAGAATAGATCCAGAGAGCATGCACAGCCATTACGACCGCAATGACCTTCATTACGGCCGTAGTCACCATATCCCGAGATTCCACATTTCAGAACTTAGCCAAAACCTCTTCAGATCACCTCATTACGGCCGCATCCAACATACATTACGGCCGTAATGGAACCAACCCGAGACCCAGAATTCTAGTACTTAGCCATCTCAGGAGCTAAGTGCACCCATTACGACCGTAATGCACTCTCGTTACGGTCGTAGTGGTGTTTTCCCGAGAGTTCAATTTCCATGCATTAGCCACATTTCGATGCAGAATAGCTCATTACGGCCATAGTGACCCTTCGTTACGGCCGTAACCGAAACCGCCAATTCTCAGAATAGATCCCGAAACCATATTCTTGGCACGCTCTGCCATTTTAGCACTAATTACGACCGTAATGAGCCATCATTACGGTCGTAACCAAGGTCGGCAGAGCAGTTCAGTTTTATTTTGGGAAGTTTATTAGAGGTTATTTTGGGATTCGTGTATTCATGCATAAATAGGGGGTTTAGATATGTTTAGGATATGCTTTTGAGAGAGATAGTTTTCCATTACACTTTTGAGAGAAAGAGAGATTTTGGGGAAGAAAGAGAAGAAGAAGAAGGAAGAAGAAGAGAAGGCCATTAGAGACTTCATCATCACTTTGGTTTAATCTTCCACTCCTTCTCTTGTTTTCTTTTACTTGCTTAGTTGTATTTTCATGGCCATTAAGGGCTAATTCTCCATTAGGTTTTTAGGGAGACTTGAAACTTGGCTTGTATCTTACTTGGTATAATGATATGATGATCGTTGTTTTTGTTATTTTGGCTTGTGCTTGTTTTTATTGCTTATTGTGATCTTGATCAAATTGCATACTTAGGATTTAATGGTTGTAATTGAGAAATTGAATTGTTAGATCCCGACCACAAGTAACAAGGTAGATGGTAATCTAAATACTGAAACGTGACAATTGTCATCTATAGGCCAACTTAATTGAATTGAATAATTGTACCAAGTACCGAGAGGTGAATTGCAATTGTTTAGTAGATTAAGGCAATTATGACTTAATGAATTTAGACTAGGATAATCAAGTACCGAAATGTGAAAATTACTCTAGTTTAGATATGGTATTAACATAGAAATATCGCTTAGTACCAAACTTGTTAATTGCGCCTCCTTAATACAAAAACAAACCTTTATATGACCAAGTAGATATAAACAAGTGGATAGAAACCCTAGAAACCTAAGCCTCTCATCTTAATTATTGAAATTGTTAATTGATTTACTTAATCTCAAAATTGCATAACACCAAAACCAACCTTTCACTTTACAACAAAACTCAACCTTTAATTTCTTACTTAGATTAAAATTATTAGAATTTGATAACTAAATTCGACTTGTCCCTGTGGATTCGATCCCTAAGTACTACAATAGATGGTTGTATACTTGCAACCTATATTTAACAACTAGGGTTAGTAAAACTTCTATCACTAACACCTCCACCTCTATTGATGAGGCTAAGGTATATCTAGACCCTAAACCCATCGAGGTTAATTTTGTGTAGGGTTGAAATCCGATAGTGAAATCGAATGATGATGGTGATGACACAAGTGATGTGTCAAATGAGGAGTTATTGAAAATTGAAATTGCTAGATTAAACAAACTCCTCATTGAATAAAACCAAGTCCTCATGAGTAAAGATTGCATAATTGGGAGGTTAAACAACGAAATTCATGAGCTTGAGTCCAAAGCAACCAAACTTGAAATTGAGAATACAGCCTTGAAGTCCTCTGATGCTTTAAACAAAAATAAATTGGACTTGATTAGAATATTTGAGGGACAAAAACCCCATGACAAAAAGGGTTTGGGATTTGAAAAGGGTTCATCATCTCAATTGCCATCCAAAGAACCCAAAGGCCCTAAAAATAAGGGAAAATACAAGGGCAAAATGCAAATGTCCCAAAGAAGGGTAATAAACCAAATCATGCATTTAGATACTGCTTCAACAATGAAAGCCATACCAAACCCAAACCGGTACCTAGGTATTTCAACCCGTCATGGTTCAACAATGCATACTATAGGGGACCAAATGGTTGGGCATATGAACCAAAACACCATACAATTGCCCAATATGGTGTGAGACACAATCAAAAACCAAAGATTGGGTTCCAAACAAAGCTTGTGCCTAAGCCAAACTTTAATTTTGTGTACCAATCGAACAATAAGGCACAACAATTGGTTTTGGCCATAGATTAGCGTTATAACGCTATGTGAAAGCTGTACGATCAAAATCCAACGGTCACATTATTTGTCCTGACCCAAGATAGCGTTATAACGCTATGATTTACACATGTACTAGCGTTAAATGCTATGTGGCGCATGAATGCTTTTGGCTAGAACTAAGCCCTATATAAATCCTTCTCCCTCAACAATTGGTTTTGTTGTTCTATTATATTCATTTAATACCATTACCAGCAATCTTGAGCCTTTTACCTATAGCCAAGTCCTTGCTCTTAATCCCAAGTTTAGTTAGCTAAATCTAATCTAGGAATTATAGAGAGTTAGTTTGTTTGAGTGATTGTCTAGCTTAATCTTTCAATTAGCTAATTGTTATTTGTGAGTGTGTGTGTAGCCTTGAGCTCCACCGGAGTGTGTAAGTGAGTTCAAGGTAATCCGCTCGATTCTCCACCAGTGTGCGTAAGAGAGATAGAGTTCGGCATCGGGTTAGGGTTGGCGGCTCCATCGGTGTGTGTAAGAGAGCCCCAATTTCGAAGTTGTAAGCTAAACAAACGAATTTTGTTTAGTGGAGCGGACCGGGCTTGTTATCGCAAGAAGCGAGGGCACCGGGGACTCGGAGACGTAGGCGAGGCATTCGTGCAAGCCGATCTCCGTCAACGCGCATTGAGCCATTTTCTCTTCCCTTATCTTTATTTATATTTATTCAATTCAATTAGTTTAATTGCTTGATTTTTTGTGTGAATTGAATTGAGTTGTGAATTGAATTGCTTGATTAGGGAATTAATTAGAATTGCTTGTTGAATTGCTCAATTGAATTGCTTGCCATAACTTGTGAAATTTGCAATTAGGTCCCTATTTGGTTGAACCAATTAAAATTAGTTAAGCGCCTAGGCCCCTTAGGTCCTACATTCTCAACTTATAATATCCAATCTCATGAATCACATCACAACCGTCGTTTCCTGTAGTGCACCAGATTTGGGTCATTCATTCGCTTCCTACTACGCGGTACATCTTCCAAGAGAATATTCTTGATATTAATTAACAAAAATAAAATAAAAACATCACATAATTAAATAACATCCTCGCAAGTATCATCTCCACTTTATCTATTGTCGTCTTATCCAAGACACGAACACACTTTGCACATTCTCTACTACTTTCTCTTTTGTCGCCATCGGCATTTTGGACCGTTTCTTCAGACAAACTTTGGTTGCATCGTAAGTACTCAATCGACTCGACAATCACAGTTTGGAACTTTCTAAAGGTATGCACTAAAAATACTAACAAGAAGGCATATACTGCACTAAGTGGCAAATACAAATTCCTTCACATTACACTATTCTTGTTTGAACCAAATAGAAGAAAAATGTACTAACATAAATTTTTGTTTGACTTATCATTGTTGTTATTGTTTATTTTGGTAAGTGATAGCAAATTTATGCTCGATGAACTAGTACTTATATGCTTAACACCTCACTAACTTTGTTCCTTGAAATAAAAAAAAATACTAATATAGTTAGTACAAACAAAACTTTGTTGAAACACTACACATATATATGAATTAGACTACAAAAATTAATTGCATATACTACAAATGAAAATGAATTAATATAGTTACAAAAATAATGTATAACTTGATTAATTTTGTAAATTTTAATTTGGGGATGACAAATATTTACTTCAATAACTTTGTTAATTTCTCAATGAACTTTCAAGATGCAAAACCATAGATTTGACTTGATTCTCGACGAAATAATCGTCACAGTTTTCACATGAGTTGCGTCAATCTCTCCTCAGCCTTTCGCCGATCTCTCAGACCTCAAGTTGACGTAATCAATATATTTTCTCATTTATACTATTTTTTTCATGTAGCTAGCTCTCATTGAACACATTAATTATTTGTTCATGTAACTCTGTGATAATATGTACGTATTCATGGTTGACGTTGTGTGTATATATATACACAGACATTACGTAATTAATTTCATTCTATTTGTCGTTGCATCTTGTTTGTACAGATGCAAAAGGTTCTATGAATTATCAAAGGACCATGCAGTCAAAGAGAAAATAGCATTATATAGGAAATATCCAGCATGGTATATGGCAAAGAGTGGATGACAGATTCTGAATGATTGTATAGATGCTGCTAATAAGGAGGGTTGTTTCATTCTTGCAATGGTAACATCAATTTTTTTTTCTAATTTTCACTTCATCATGTATTAATAATTGATTAAATTGTTAATATTAATAAGCAGTTCAATTGTAATTCTAAATTTTCTACATAGAACTATATTTGTACTGCAAGAGGGCGACATTATAGCAAGAGGAACAAAGCTTCTTTTTATGTCCATTAAGAAAGGACACGAGATAACAATGTATTTAAGGAACATCTGTATGTTCGACTCTGTGGGCATGCTTTTCAACCCGATGCATTTCCTCACAACAATCATGATTAGTTTCTGACGTTCCAAGAGGAGGTAAGGAAATACATTGGGTGGGGAATATGGCAACCTCCAAAGGAGATACATGAGTGCTCCAGTGTAGAATGCAAGATAGAGCAAATGGATGGGAGCAACTTATGGGCTTTTGTAGTTCTGCGTACCGATGACATAATGAACACATTCAGTTATGTGTGCATCAATGATAATATTGTTTTGTTGTATATGTGGTGTATATATTTTTGCATTATTTGTTGTTTCTGCCCGATGCATCAAGTTGTAATTCAATGTTATATATATACTTTTTTTTAGTGATACTTGGTTAAAATAATTAAAGTAATTAAAATTATTAATGTGAATTTGATGTTGATGTGGAAAAATGTTAATGGAGGATAAAATCTCGAAGTGGAAAAAAGGGTCCTGGGTTCGAACCCAAATTTTCACAGTCCAGAGCATCTTAAGCACAATCCCACTGACTTGCTGAGGATTAAATCTTTCATGTAGAACCTTAATCCCGCCAAAGTGTAAAATATCTCGCATCTCTCTCTCTCCTCTTCTCTATCAACTCTGGCTCATTGTTTCTCTCCTCTTCTGATCTTCTGCCACACTCATTCTCCTACAAGCACTTAATGATTTGAACATACGTATCATATCAATAAAGTATGGTTATCCAATCTTTTAGTCATGAACCAAGTCGAAAAGACGCACCAAACGAGTCTTTTGAGAAGGGCTAGGGTTCGAGATTTCGGGTTTTTAGCGTTCCATGGTCCAAGAGTCGCTTGGATAATCCAACTGAATTTCGACCCAAGTCTCGTGAGGTGAATAAGTTTACCGAGAAATCCTAAACTACCCATTCTAGGCCCAAATTCGAAACAAAATGGTTTGAAATCTCATCAAGTTGTGAAATAAACTCATCCGTATTGCTTTGGTTTAGATAATGTCGGTTACAATTATATGCCGAACATGTTTTGTGCTCAGACTTGCTTAGGGACAAGCAAGATTTAAGTGTGGGGGGTTTGATAGACCTATTTTGTATGCATCGTGTGGTCCAGCATATTATTTTGACCAACATTTACGTACTTTTAGATTTAAGTAGCGTAAAAGCATGCAACTTCGTGATAATTCCTTTGTTGTTGATCTTAAATGCAGGTACAAGAGATGTGAGAAGAAACAGGCAATAAATTTGGACTCTAGACTTCAAGACGATCAATTTGGAGCAATTCAGCACTTCTTTGCGGACGCAAGACTATTCTTGTGTCCACAAACCATTATGTCCAAGGTTCCATAGAAGACCCAAACGAAAGTCTTGCAAACGCAAGGATTTCCTTGCGTTTGCAAAACTTTATGCCCAAATTCCAGAGAGATCAAGATCACAACATTTGCGGACACAAGGAATGCTTTGCTTGTCCGCAAAACTCTCCTGCCAGATTCCAGAGAAGCAGACAAAAATCTTTGCCGACGCAAGGAAATCCTTGCGGACACAAAGATTTGGGCGCTTTTTCAAAATTCAGGATTTCAAAATAGGAAATCAAGAAGGGATATTGTCATTCTAGTTTGGCCTTCTTCCCCCAAGCTTTACTCTCGTCTGGTAGGCGATTTTGGAGGTGAACAAGGAGATCTAGGGTGAGAGCAAGAGGAGGAGAAGAAGAAGGCATCAACTTAGATCAGTTTAGGGGTTTTATTAACTCTTTTTCTCTCATTTCTAGTTTTGATGTTTCTTGTACTCTCTTTTGCACTTGTATCCGCAATGAGAGGCTAAACACCTCTCTAGGGCGAGGGTTTAACATGAAACTTGCTTACTAGCGAACGATGCTTTGAATTGTTGTTGTGTGAATTGATTTTCCTTGCTTGAATTTGATTTTGCTTTGGATTTGGGTTGATTGATTGAGAAATAGTTAATTTGAATCCCGATCTAGGAAAATCACTAATTTACTCTCGTATCCGAGAGGGACTTGAGTAGATCTAGGGAAAATTGGACTAAAACTTGAATTGCTTGCCTTAGTGCGTAATTGCCCGGTAACATAGTTCTAGATCGTCCAATCACAAATTGGTATAACCACTAATATAACTCGGGGGAACGACTAATCATCAGCTCAAGATTATATTAGACATGGTACCTGAACGAGAAATTACTATTTCGGTACCGACTATTGCGTATCTGAGTCCATTCACCAACACCTTGAATTAGCATTTGTTTGACTATGTGAGTAAGTTGATTAGTATACCCTCAGCCCTAGGTCTTAATTCATTAATAAAAGCGCTATTTAGTTATTATCTCGTTTGCATTTTGCTTGGTTACCAACACTACACCCTACCATCATCTTCACTTGCTCAGAATTTACATCGACCTGTTCTATTTGGAAATCGACTTGTCCCTGTGTTCGATACCTAAATCGTACCAACGACGGTTGTACACTTGCAACCATATCCGGTATTTAGGTTTTAAAACTTGACGTAACAATTGTATAGAAATACCGCATCAAATTTTTGGCGTTGTTGCGGGGGATAACGATATTTCTAATAGAACGTAAAGATTAATTCTAGGAAATTACTGTAACGTTTGCTCAAGGCGTTACAATCCATTATAACGTGTCCCTATGGCGTTATAACAGGTTCTCGCTGAAGATGACCCACATGACAGCTGCACAAGAGAAGAAGGGCATTTCTGGAATGGTGCCAACCCGTTATAACGGGTCAGCCAAGGCGTCATGACAATTATGTAACGCTATCGTCAATTTGGATGTTTCAAGATCCCAAGAAGTGTACAACATATATAAATGAAGCAGAGATGAACCGCGTTACATCACGTGTTCTTTTTGTTCTCTCGATTGCTTTTGCTCTCTCCCTCTTCCTCTCACTCTTTATTACTTTGCTCTTTATTGATTTATGATTTGCTCTATTACTTCTAGAACTTGCTTGCTTTAACTCTTGGCTAGATGATTAAGGTCTAAAAGCTTTAATTTAAAATTGTTAATTGAAAATGCTTCCGCATTGTTAATTGACCTTAGTCTTACGCTTTAAGCTCCAACTCTAATTCTAACAAATATTATTAAATTACAAGGCGAAGTTGTATTTAACATAAGTACTTAAAATTACTATTTATTTATTTTTATTACTATTATTAACATTAACAGTAACTATATTTTGTTTAATTTCTTCTAGATTATTTATTTTATTGTTTCTTCTGTATTTTGTTTTATTTTGTATCATTATTATTTTTGGTAAATGTTTTATTAAATTTAATAAACTTAATCATGTTTTTTCAGATGAATCTTAGGAGCGCAAGTAATATTTTAATAAACTTAATCATGTTTTTTTCCTAATTGAATCTTAGGGGCGTAAGTAACTATTACTTGCGCCCATATGTGTGGGCCCCATAACTGCTAAATCTCCTGTAAAAGTGTTTGGAAACCAGAAAAAATGAATCTTTTTAGGGACGCAAGTATTAATTACGCACTTGACCATCTGTGATATTTTTAGGATCTTTTTTATCCCATCTGTTGAAATTTTTGGGTCGTTGGTCATCTATGAAAATTTTCTTCTTTGTACCCGAATTTGTTCTTTGTATGGCATGGAGCAATGACACGATTAAATCATAAGCTTGCCTCCATCCTCTGAATTTGTGCGATTGCGATCTCCTTTGCAAGCCAACACTTAAGGTAAGGTGCCTTGAAATTATATCTCTGCTCGATGACAATCTTGTTGTCTTTTATAATAAATCTAACATTTCCTTTTACACCTTCTTGGAATATGGAAGCAATGAATGGGGACGTTAAGTGCGGATGCTCAAATCTATCCTCAGACATAACACATTCATGAGGACTTTGCCTTGTATTAATTATGAAAGCATCATCACTTAGCCTTCTTGATGCATACAACTTCCAATTGCAGTTTTGGTCGGTGCATTCGATTGTATACACGCTTTTATTGGACTTTCTCTTCTTAAACATGTGATTCGATGTGATGTGAAAATCATGCACAACCCATTTGAGATGATCCTTCGATCGAAAACACTGTCTTTGTGCCAAACCATCTTACGTGACATACCCTTCATCGTCAAAGTAATTGCCACCACCAATTATATCGACGATTGCATTAATATTATTCTGCGAAGCAATTGGATGAGAATTCGATCGGTCTCGTAATGGCCATGTTGTCACGATCTGGGACGCTTCTTCTTCCAAATTATAATTAGGATCTTCGAAAAGTCTGAAATCCATATTCATGAAACCATCATTACACACGTGTTTCCAATTGGCTTACTAAAATCTCAACCCATTCTGTCGGGTTAATATAATCCAATCCAACATTAAATTCGAAATCCTCAAAATCCTCTTCTTCTTCTGGAATCGATTGATTTCTATTTGAGGTTGCATTTGGTTCATAACAATTGGTACGAAAAGATGCATCTGGCATTCTACTGGCAATTGGCTCAACATATTCGTTTGGGGTTTCATGAGCTCGACTATCACTCGCACAACCTTGATTTGTTGTATATCGAAGAACTTTTGGCTCAACGTATAATTCAATCATTGCAAAAGTACTCAGCTGGACTGAATGGTTCACCATAAGTCTCCAAGTATCGTTACTCAAAAGTTGTAACTCAGTATAGAACATTATCGGAGGAGTTAGTTGTAATCCGGTATTGAACCTTGCTGATATCTCTAAAGCATGTGGTGAACTTGAAATCTCCATCCATCGGTAGAGCTCCGTCTCCAATTCACCGTGTTATGTCGTCATGGACCGTAAAGCTATCGGTAGCTTTTTCGAGTAATGAACACCATGTGGACCGTTTTGGATAGATCCTCCGGTGTAGAAACTAACAATAAACATTGTGTGAGTAATGAATACTTGTGCCCTTAGATTACCCAAATTTGCAAGCTCTCTGGATGAAAAATCACAAAATATACACTTTAGGGGAGCAACTATTACTTGCGCCCCTAATTTGTAGGGGGACAGTTGGGCCCCTCACCTACAAAACCTCATTCAAACTACACAAGTCAAGAAAAATGAAATCTTTTTAGGGGCGCAACCATTACTAGCGCCCTAAGTTAAATAAAAAATGGTCTTGCAGGGGGCTCGAACCTATGTTTTCTCTCAAACCCAGCTCCTCTAATCAAATCCCCCTGCAACTTGACCATTTGTATTTCTCATCAAGTTTGAGACTGTTAGTGTACTTGCAATGTCCTAAACCTCTCACTATTTTTTCCAATATTCCTTTAACTTGTATTATTAACATATATTATTACAATTAACTTTACTTTTGTAATAAGCTTAATCATAAATTTAACCTCAATTTAATAAACTTTATCATATTTTAACTTCAATTTATATATATAAAGTTTAATTACTATTAACATTATCTTTTTAATGAACTTAACAATATTTTTTGGCAACTTTACCTTTTTAATGAATTTTTTAATAAACTTAATCATATATTTAACTTCAATTTTTATATATAAAGTTTAATTAATATTAACATGACCTTTTTAATGATCATATTTTTTTTCCGGCTAACCTTAGGGGCACAACTATTACTTGCGCCCCTAAGAGTGGCCCCACACTTGCTACAAAATCTGCAAAAGTGCATTGAAATCAGAGAAAATAACGAATCTTCTTAGGAGCGCAAGTAATACTTGCGTTCTTAGCCTTATGTAAATATTTAAGATCTTATTGACTCTATTTGTTGAACTTTTTGGATCTTTGACCCTCTATGAAAATTTTCCTACACATACCTTTCCATCAAAGATCTCCAGTTACAATTAACTGCAGAGGAGTATAACCTTTCCCTCGCTTTCGATTTCCTCCATCAAGGAAAATTTTCATAGAGGGCCAACGACCCAAAAATTTCAACAGATAGGACCAATGGCACCCTAAAAATTGCACAGAGGACCAAGGGCGCGACTATTAGTTGCACTCCTAAATAGATTCCCTTTTTTTTTACTGAATTCAAGGTATTTTGCAGTTACTTTTCTAGTTGTGGGCCCTACATGTTAGGGGCGCAAGTAATAGTTGCGCCCATAGGCATGCTATACAAATTTTTTGCTTAGTTTTTTGTATTTATGTACATTTTAATATTTAAATAAATAAATTTTTAAAAATAGTAAATATATTTTTATTATAAATAGAAGTACTAATATATTAAATATATTATTAGATTATTAAATATAGTTATTACGAATAAAAATAATATATTAAATTTAGTTATTATAAATAGAAGTAATAATATATTAAATACAGTTATTATACATAGATGTAATAATATATGGAATATAGTTGCCACCTCCTGATTACGAGCGCCTTCATAAGATATGCCACAACAAAAAATCTAAGGGGTGTGATTGGGACATATATCACGAGGGGTACATTCAAACATGGGAAAATCGGTTGGCCATTGATTTGGGTCACGGTTTCATGAATGGCCCTTGGGACCATTACTTGGCATGGTTCGACCGGGAAGGCATGCGCATCGTCTATTGGAGAGGTACAACCGCTAGAAATGCTTTCAACCAACTAGCACCTCAAGGGCCTGGAATTGAGCGAACCTTCAACATGCAAGGTGAAGTTGTGCAACGAACGGTAAATTCATTGCCTTTTTTCTTCAATTTTGAATTAAAAAAATGTAAATTACTAATTAAATTGTATTATCAGGTGCTTCGTAACCTAACTCTTGCTAGGGAAGCGATTGGTGTGATTGCACAAAGCACCAACAGTGTCTTCAAGACTTTCGCGGGAAAAGTTCTTCGAACTTGTCGCGGAAACATCGAAGACATTGACCAAGGAATACTCTTACGCAACTTGATGTTGGAGCATGGCTTGAGGGATGAGGACTTGGAGCCATCGATAGCGGAGGGGTTGCGCGTCCAACTAGAGCATTACGACTGGTTGGGTCAATTAGTTGGTGGCAAGCAAGCGAGTCAGATGCCCGAGGCGCCACTATTTCACCCTCCATACTCACATCTATCACAGGGTGGAGTATGGGAAACTGGCCAAGGATCTGGAGCCGCCCAATCGGAAGAAAACGTGGAGCGTACCGTCGAGGATGAGGTAGAGCGTGCTGCCGAATACGTGTTTGGCTCTTCTGCCAAACACAAAACCCTGATGATGAGGACGATGCCATCATTCTATTACGGCACACTACTAGGATGGCTCGAGCGCCTTCCGCTTATACCCCTTACACTTATGATACACGTGGTCGCGGTCGGGGTCGTAGTCGTCGCGGTAGGGGAGTTGATGTTAGTTTGAGAAGGACTTTTGTAATGCAAAACTTGATGTCATAAGTTTTTATATATGTTTTATTTTGAGACTAGTTGAAAATTTGTTGTGTTTGACAATTTTAATTTCATTTAATTAGCTCGATGTTTGTTTGATGTTAAAATGAGAATGTGTTATTTGCGAATACTTGTTTCAAAATGTTAGTTGAGAATGTTAAAATGATGTTAGTTTGAGAATGTCTTGTTTGATGTTCTTGTAATGCATTTTGGTAAATGGAAATGAAAAAAAAAATAACATTCTTTGTAAGTCTGCCAATATAGGGCGCAATTATTACTTGCGCTCCTATTTATTTGTGCAGCTGCCATGTGGGCCTCTCTGGGACTTTTCAGGGGCGCAACTATTACTTGCGTCCCTGTGGTCATTTGGAATCTGGTTGCTCTCTGGATGCTCCAGCATTTCTGTAAACATCAGGGGTGCAAGTAATAGTGGGCCCCTAATTAAAATCCAAAAAATGGTCGACAGGGGGGTTCGAACCCATGCCCTTACTCAAACCCAGCGCCTCTAACCAAAGCCCCCTGCCACTAGACCATTTGTACTTCTCGAAAAGTTTACAACATCTTTAATATTAATCGGTTATAAGCTTTTCAACTTTTATAATAAAGAACACTTTAATATATTATTAATTCTATTTATAGTAACTATATTCCATATATTATTACTTATAGTTGTAATATATTATTACTTCTATTTATAATAACTATATTTAATATATTATTACTTTTATTTATAATACCTATATTTAATAATGTAATAATATATTAAATATATTATTACTTCTATTTATAATAAATATATTAACTGTTTTTAAAAATCATTTATTATATGTAATATATTTAATATATTATTACTTCTATTTATAATAAATATATTTACTATTTTTAAAATTTTATTTACTGTAATTATTAAAATGTTCATTAATACAAAAAACTTAGCAAAAAATTTGTACAATATGCTTAGGGGCGTAACTATTACTTGCACTCCTAACATGTAGGACCCATAATTGAAAAAGTAACTACAGAATGTCTTGAATTCATGAAAAAAAGAATCTATTTAGATGCGCAACCTATAATCGCATTTTTTATTTTGTGTAATTTTTAGAATGTCATTATCTCTGTCAGTTGAAAGTTTTGTCGAAGTTTTTGAACGTTTGACCCATGAAAATTTTCCCCCATGGGCCATCACAAACTCCAACAACTCCAACTTCAATCAACCGACGACTCTTCTCTCCCTCCCTCCTTCCTCTCCTGTCCTCCCCTTGGCCCCACGTGGCATCGCGATATGCACACGTCAGTTGAAGCAAGGGGTAACCAATTGAGATTCCGTCCGTCCGCGTTTCCAGATCGGCTGCCTACGTGGGACCCACAGTCAGACTTCGGGAAGAGGGAGGAGCGTCGGGAGAGGCTGTCGGCGAACGCTATCCACGTCATCCCTCTCGTCATCAGTCTCTGTCTCGCTCTTCTCTGGTTCTTCTCTCTCTGGTATTGCCAATCATACTCCCTCTTCAATCTTTCTTTATTTACTTAATTCGGAATTCAATGGTGCTTGGTTAACTGATAGAACTTCTGATTTGATTTATACTGTGCATTGAGAGTTAATTGCTGAATTGGAGCTAATTACTTCCAATTCGAGTTTAAGTGAGTCAAGTTTAGGATTGATCTTACAGTATCAGGCTGATTTGGGATTAATTGAGGTTCAATTTCAAATTTGGTGTGCGTAGGTCGAGTAATCGTGCACAACTAGTATATGGTAGCTAATTTTCATTTTAGTAGACAATACATACTATGTACCAGATGCTTGCAGATGACAGTAATGATGAAATGATACATTTGCTTAAACTGAATTATCTTTTTTATTTTCTGGTAAAATATGAACATAACGAAGGAATTCCTTTATTTATGACAGAATGAAGACCTGAGAAATGAATTGGTGCCACAGGTGAAATAACAAAAAAAAACATTGTTTATTTTTGTTGCGGATACAATTTATTTTTCCTTTTTATCTTTTCTTTTATTCTTTTAAGGAATTTCAATTTGTTATAGTATTTACCAAAATCGAAGGTGTGATGTAGTGATGATATATAGTTTTGATTTTGTTTTCTGTTTGTAAAGACATGTTGTTATGTAATGAGTTACAGATGAAATAATAATACATGCTCTTGTGTTGGATTCATCGGGTTTTGACAGTATTCATTTCGTTCTATTTTTATTTGGTAGAAAAAATATTGTCAATCACCCTTATTGGGGCAAAGTAATGTAAACAGAGAGATGAAGTATAACAAATCAACTGGAATCCAGATGTAAAAAAGAAATCTGTCATAATTAATACGATTATAGACCAAGGTAACTAAAAATGAAGAATTGTTACTACGGTGACGCTGAACCGTCTAACCTGTTTGTTATATAGAAGCACTGTAACTCTGATTCGATTCATCTAATGTATGCATACTCATTAGTGCTGTGATAGATGTTGATTATCCCGTATGATTTGTTTACACAAGTGACAGAACAACCTGCATCAGTAGCATGCTGGTATACCAGTAAGATGGTCCTGTGTATCCTGTAGCACCTTTCTGTTGTTGTTGCTGTTAAAAAAACAAAAAAATTTAGCTATCAAGCAAGGTAGAGATTGAACCCTGTAATGGGAGGCTTAGCAAATAGTGGACTCAGGTTAAACTGTGACAACTTGTTCATTTGCAGTGAAAAGATATTAGTTCCAGTTCCTAAGGGCCTCACTGGGAGCAAACAAGTTTAGTTTTGTTATTTGCTGAATCCATTTAGTGCTAAAAACGATCCAACAATAAAACATATTTAAATAAAAAAAGCATTACAAACCAAAAAAAACTGGGGGATGATTTGAATTGTGAAGTATCCACAAGAAAAACCTTACCAGAAAATCTCCACATACAGTTGACCTATGGATTTGGGGGAAAATTAATCAATGGATCTTGGGGATATCCACATATTAAAACGGGCCTGATATTGAACATTGAATTATTTTAAATTGAATTACATACAGTTTGTTTTGTAAGGTTTGGGCTATTTTAGCCCCAATCAGTTATGGATTTTTCGAAGCACTGTAAATTCTTCGTAGAAATAAGGTCAAGCGTGAATACGGAATAGCAAGCGCGTTACGTAATGGATCCTTGCAACGAGGCAGAATATTAGTATGTTGTATAGTAGTGAGACACAAGATTTTCATGGAGAAGGGCTGAGGTTCAAGTTTCGTAGGAGCTACTTTTAGGGGGGGTTCAAGTTTATTTTCTGCTTTGTTTGTGCGTGTGTGTTGTAAGCCTACGGACAATGAATAAAAAAAAAATTAGTATGTTGAAACCAAGTCAAGATTACATTAAAGTTTCTTAAATGTGTTTTTAATTCACTTCCTAGTCCTTCAGTTTAATATTTCATCTATCCTCATAGTATAGGGAAGAGTTTTTATCACGAGGATATAATGTCTTTATTTTTTTAAATTTACGATGTAATAAATGACATTTTTTTCCACTGACGGAGGGAAGAGGGAAGAACAGTGCCAATTGACAATTGAAAAAATATTGTTTTTCATTAGTATGCAATATTGTTGCTGCCATCTAATTGATTATCAACGGGCAAGAGGATTGGTTGTTTAATATTTACTATAAAATATTTCCAGATAAAATTTATAGGGTAATGAATAATTTTGGAATCAATTATTTCAGACTCTCAGTCGACTTATATAAATATTTCTTCTTTTCTCATTAGATGGTTTGGATGTCGGCATTGTTATATTAATTACACATATCATACTTTAAGAAGGCGTATATCTTCGTATTATAAATTGTAAAAAAAATATACTAGATTATACGCATAAAATAAAAAGTTATTAGACAACCAATCATGATATTGATGATCAATAAGATATTAAGATGGAGGCCAGCAGCAACATTGTTACTAAATTTGAGTAAATATAATGTTTCCTTACACACCTCTCGTTGACAAAAATAATTAATACTCTGGTTTGTCTGTTCTGTTTCGCTTTGCTCTGTCCGTTTTTCTGCATGTTTTTATATTTAGGTCAAAAATCTTTATATTTAATTTGCAACAAAACTGTTGCAAAATTTCTAATATAAAGACTTGCAACATAATTGATACAAAAATTACAAGTTTTTATATTAGAACAATAAAGTCTATATATTGTAGCCTGCAACTATTTATATTTGAATTTTCTACAAAAATTACTGTAAAATTTCTAATATAAATACTTGCAGTAAAAAAATAAAAATTGCAATAATATAAAAAATTGAGAACGACAGGACGAACATTACTGTTTTGTTGCAAATTTAAATATAAAAGTTTTGAATCTAAATATAAAAATATGCAGGTGAGCGAAATATAAAAACAGAACGTTATTTTTGTCTTCAAACAAGAGACGCGAGAGAGATACGATTAAGGAAGAATGATAGCATCATCCTTTAAAATTATTGTCTTCAAAGAAGTCATTATTGACTTCAATTGAATTGGCACAATTCAAATTTGTTTCCAAATGACTTTTTACGAACAAGAAAAGATAAAGAACTCTTGTTCGTAAAATAGTAGTATTGTATTTCCTGACCGTCTATCCATCGACTGCGACTATACGGTCGTAATTTTAAAATAAAAACTGTTATTTATTACCGACTAATTGAAGGCAAAATAAAAGTAGTAGCATATCAAATAAAAATGGTCAATCGATGTTATTTATTATCAAAAGATAAAGAACTCGTGTTTAGCTTTAAGACACCACTACAGTACGAAGAAATACATAATGAATAATTCAGAACAAATTTTGCCTTATGTAATCTAATACACTAATGATGTAACATTTGCGCCACTGTTCATTTCCACAATGCGAATGAACAGTGTTTTCATTGTTCACCGCTACAGTAAAACTATTATTTTTTGAAAAAAAAAATTTATTTCCTTGCCACACGAAAGTTTGACAATAGTATTTTTTTATTAATGTTTTAATTTAGATCCAATATAAATTTTGTTATCGTAATACAAAAATATAAAATTTAACTTTTTTACGCTGAACGCGAGCTTTTCATATATAAGTAGCCCATTAATATGTTTTTTATTTCAAATATAGTACTAGCTTGTGGGAACCTTAGATATAAGTAGACCCATTAATATGCCTTTTATTTGTCTAGAATTCTTTATATGTAGCCCATTAGTATGCTTAACGATTATCAAATATAAGATATCATCCTTCTCGTTCTACTTAACTTGACAGGGTTTGGGTTTCTATTTCAGTTTAGATACTTCTATCATATCATATTGGATTTGGGGGAACTTGTGAGATAAGGAGCTTATCTTCTGACCTAAGAACCTGTTCGGAGATATCTCATGCATGAAAATGGGTATAGGATTTGTATTAAAAATACTGTACAACTAGATGTGGGAGAATCCTATCTGATTCCAGAAATCCGTCCGACTCGATCTGATCTGAACTCGACACGACTCCAGACGATATGTATTCGAGACGAAGCGATACATGAGCGATCCGAGCCCGACCCGACCCAATCCAAGATGACAAGTAACTCGAGATGGCGTGACACATGAGGACTCGAACTCGACTCGACCCGACCTGAGACGACCCATAACCCGAGATGGAGCAACACATTAGTACCCGAGCCCGGCCCGACTTGACTTGACCTGATACAACTGATAAATCGATCTAATTCTATCTTGCCTACAACATAATCTAATTTTACTAAAAATTAATATCATAGAAAGTCAAGATTTCATAACACAATTCAATAACACGGCTCGATTTTTTACGATTAACATAAAACTCAAAATAATACTCGAAAGTTGTCGGTTCAACCTGATTCGAACCAAATCCGATCTCGCCCGACTCGATCCAAAATCTGAAAGTTGTCAATACAGTCCAACTCGAAATTCGACCCGATCTCGCCCGACCCGACCTGTTACCTGCAAAAGATTGACACAACCCGATCTCATCGATCCGACCCATGACCCGAAGTTGTCGACACCTAATGACTCGAAATCCAACCCAACCTGCAACCCGACTTTTTTTCGACAGTCAAACCGACCCGATCAAAACCTGCCCGACCGACCCGACTTGCCACCTATGTGTACAAGGACCTGTTTGGAGATATCTCATGCATTACAACGGATATAGGATGTATATTAAAAAGGAAAATGATTCGCGGATCCCAACTTCGATACAGTTAGCGATACCAACTGGACACGTCCAGTTGAGTTCCGACGAAAATTTATTTTACTTATGATGCATATTATTTTCGTTATTATGCATGTTGTTTTCGTTATTGTGCATCTAATAACATGCATAACAGTTAAATACTTATGATTTATATGCTAAGTTCAATATGTTTTTTTGTTCTATTTATGATTTATTATGAAAATTTGTTTATTTATGATGCATATTATTTTCGTTATTATGCATTTTATTTTTGTTATTGTGCATCTAAAAACATGAATAACAGTCAAATACTTATGATTTATATGCTAAGTTCATTATGTTTTTTGTTATACTTATGATTTATTATGTTTTTGTTATTATGCATGATGTTTTTTGTTATTATACATGTTATTTATATTATTTTACATGTTATTTAATTGCATAATAACAAAAAATAACATGCACAATAACAAAAACAACATGCATAATAACTAGAACAACTTTTCAAAATAAGTGCAACCAGATTCGTCCAGTCTGCATCGATGAGCGTAGCGACATTCGTTTTCAGTGAAACGTCCGGTCAATTATATACATAATACAAAAAACAACATGCATCACAAAAAAAAACATGCAAACTGAAAAATCAACTGTTGGTATCGATATATGAAGCTCCCTATTAAAAATGCTGTTTAGATGAAAAAAAAATCATCAGTAAATTTGTGTTTTCACTGAATGGGGAAGAACTTTTTCCTCGAAAGTCAAAACTGAGTAATGAAAATATAATTCGTCCAGATAAGATGCCAAACAAGTACACTGTTACAGTGTCTATCCATTACAAAAAACTCCAGTCAGTGTCTTCACCATTTTTTCGATCAAAAAAAAAAAATGGAATCTGATGTCATTGGACACTAAATTCAATCGTTCAAGTTGGAGCTTTTGATAAGCAAAGTTTAATTCTAAACCAACCTTTTTCACATTCTTCTCCATTGAATTAACTAAATTGAACATTATGAATTTAAGGTTTCGGGTTGCGGATCGATTTCCAATTTCTTGCGCAGTTCAGTATTTCCTTCAAAGAAACATTGCACAAAGAAAATTAGTTATGCTTAAAAGAAAGCGTTGCACAATGAAAAAAAACAACACACTTCAAAACTACTAAATCGAATCGAATGCATATTAAAATGGTGACATCCTTCCAACCTAGCACCGGATCTAAGTGAGGCGCCTTATAAAACTAGCTATTACCCCCACTTGATCCAAATCCCTTTCATTATTCCTATACATAAATCTTAAATAATTGCACAAACAAAGCAAAAATAAATGCAGATTCGACAAATTCCTTCAAACAACCGCAACCTAACCCTCAACGCATCTGTAATCACTCTAGCATCCCTTACGCGACACATCAGAGGCGAGGCGTGATGCGATGGCAGAGTGATACATCGCGTCATGGTAGGTCTCCGATTCAAGCATCTTCTTGCGAAGTACCTTCGCTTTCTCCTCAGTGAAGACTCCAAATCTACGCTTAACCACTGACGGATCCGCCTCCGGAGATGCCTCAGACGAGACGGAGGCGTCGATGTAGTCGGGATTAGACGACATTCCGAAGAGCGGGGCCCACCAGTTGGGAGATCGGGCGCTGTTGGCACGGTTTCCAGATCCGCCATTAGAGGTAGCTTGAGCGCGGATGGAGAGCGGGGCACGGGAGGTGAGGAGGGTAGACAACGCCATTAGAGCAAGAGAGAAAAAACAGGTGAAATCAATCTAGGGTTTCGGAGATGAGTTGTGATTTTGAGTTTGAGATTTGAGATATGAGGAAGGTATCAATGGAGAAAGGTGGGGAAGGTAGGGTGTTATTATAATAAAGAGTAAACGTGGATTCCTTGCATTTGGGATAAAAGAAATTAGAAAATGGTGCGTATTTCTTCTTACACTAGGTTTAAAATCAACAATTAGGCTGTAAGGGATTCCAACATGTTAGGCCCACCAGTCACAATAAGGAAATGAAATCGCTAGTGATTTATCCTGTAGAACAGGTCTACCAATGAAGAGTTCCAAAAATAGTTGATAAGGTTAGGAACACGCCTGCATTGCGTGGCGACGATCTTGCACTCCGTGCTAGTTAACTCTTTCGTTTCTACAGTTTTACACCTTCTCTACCGTTTTGTAATTTTACGTGTATACCCATAGATGTAATTATATTTCCATAAAAGTTTAAAACTATTTCATGCAGGACGGATAGTCTCAGGGGAACAAGTTCCCTTCTCTGGAAAAAGATTTACAAAATAATTTAGTGTATTTTTCTGATTTGTCAAATTTTTTTGCAAAATAATCATGTATATTTGAAAATCTGTGTTATTTTGTCCTCCTCTGAAAAAAAATTATAAATTTTGTCCTCTCCTGATGAAAATCCTGAATCCGCCCCTGATTTCACGTGCTTTCCGTTGCCTGTTGTTTTTATTGTTTAATCTTCTTAACTAAATTTTATTACGTGGAGTAGCAAGAACGAATGAACAATTTCAACTGAAGACACGAGTTGAGTTTGTAATTCGCAAGTCAGTTAATCGTAATAGTGTAAATGATAATTTCTGAAGGGTGTGCTAGTAAAATGCCGGTGTAAAATGCAATTATGCTCGAAAGTCGAAAGAGAGTTCTAACGGGGGAACAACAGCTATACACTGAAAGAGAATTTGAGTGACCCGTTGTTGGAGTGTTGTCAAGAGTCAAGACAAATATGCTGAGGAGTCGAGGAGATGTTGTTGGCGTGTATTTTTCAGCGACTTTTTTTGGTCGTGCATCCCGCGCCACGGTTTGTTCGGAAACACGGCAAATCATTCTAATCGACGAAATGCGAAGATACTTAATATTTAACAGAAAAAAACATGTCTTTTTACGAAGGAACCCACATCTTCCTTTTATTTCATCTATCTTTTTAAAATTGTAGTATTTTGAACATTTTTATGCATAAATTTTGATCTACTGAAGCATGCATTTTTTTGTGTGTTTATTGTCAGCAGGACCTTCAATATGTTAACAGAAATAAGTAATACATTTTTAAGTCTAAATTTAGGAATTTTGTCACTAATTTTATTGTCACTCTTCAAAATATCATAAAAAAGTTTCTAATTGTTAATTCGACATCAGTTCTGAAATGATCTTTCTCTTTTGCCATTAATATGATTTTAGCTTAATTAAAATATAAACAAATATATCAATTTCTAAACTACCTCTGTCAGATTTTTTTTAATTTCTGGACAGATACAATTTGGATTCAATCGATCCATTCGAACAAATCAAACCAGAACAGACTTGACTGAGTCTCGTTCTAACAGAGAGAGAAAGACTCGAAGGGGGAAGAACACTAGCTCGTCGCCACCAGGATAAACCCTGCTCCGCCTAACCCTAGCTCTGCCCAATCATGATTAGTCGAAAGCATCAAAGCTATGTGCCATCTAGATCTTGCAGCACAAAGCAGTTACAAAGGAAAGTTTTGCCGATCATTGAGTGCCCATATTGCGGGATTCATGTTAGAAGACTTGTCAGTCGTACTCCATCAAAATCGGGAAAGGTCTTCTATAGTTGCAAAAACTACCAAAATGTTAGTTCTTGTGTGAAATTGAAATCTGAATGAGCTGTTATAGTTGGTTACTATTGGTTGATGGAATTGAAATCAGAATTTTAATCTTAATGTTTCAGCCACTCTTACTGTTACTGGTAACAGTTGTACTCTTGCTGTTACAGTTGGTTGGATTAGTGGTACCAATTACTCTTACACAAAGAATGAACTTGTACCTAAACAAACTTGCAGTATCTCATATTTGCATATGTTAACTTGTTATTTAATTTTAGCACTTCTACTTCTAGTATATCATTCAGTAAATTAGTTTTACCTCAATGTCAGTAATTCAGTAATTGTACCATAAATTAGAATTAAATTTGAAATGAACTTCACATGCGATAAATAAATACATTTCCCTTACAAACAATACCAAAGAGCATCAAGTGGTAAACAAAACACAAAACTAGCAACTGTTGTTGATAATATGAATAAGAACATTCGAACTGGTAAAAATGTCGTTGCCAAGAGCCACATTCGACCATGTGACTATGTGGTGGTATTCTGAAGAGTGACAATAACATTAGTGACTTAGAACCAAATTTTCCCTAAATTTATTAATTGAAAACATTCCATCTTCTATGTAGCGACCATGTGACACATGTGACACGTGTATGCAAAGGACAAAATATGGTAATGTTATAATGAGGGTCCTAAGGTCAAGTGCTAGTGCAAAAACATTTTTAACAATTACAATTCAAAATTTTGAAACTTAATCACTTAGCTAAAATCACAATAAGGCAAAAGTACTAATAGCAATTGAGAAAATCAAACAATAAAGTGCAAAGATAGTAGAAATAGATAGTAAGAGCAAGAGAGATAAAAAAATAGCAAGAGAACACAAGAACATGCTATATAACATGGTTCGGTTACAAACAAACTAAGCCTACATCCACGAGACCCCCGAAACCAAAACTTTCTTCCGGGACCGATTCCACTAGATCACAAGTGTTCTTACAATTGCGGAACCTATCTTTGGTTTCTTCTCAACAAGACATCCAATCTTAGATTCCTAAATCTATGCAAGGGGCTAAGTGTTCGATTGACAACACAATCAAGGACGAGGATGAACTACTTGACTACACAATTTATTTCACCAAACAAAATCAACAACTAAGTGTTTTCGTATCGACAATTAGATAATTTGTCTATTCTATTACTCTCTAGATCAGGGTGATGAAGGAGACAACCATTGTGCTATTTCTGATGCTCAATTGTATGTTTGGAAACTTGGAGGTGACTTTCTTCATGCTTTTGGTTCGTATCTCCAAGGTATATATAGATAGCGCACATCTGAAAGTCTTGAATTCTTGGTATGCTCCTCTTGCATTACAGAAAATGACAAACTCTTTACATAACCCGTTGTTACGAGTTGGAGCCTTTCCCAAAATGCCATTCAATGCTTGGCTGACTGACTTCTGGGCCCTCCTGGACAGGAACCCGTTGTGATGGGTTGACAACATGTTCTAACAGGTTTGGGATGTGTAATGGTAACGCATGTCTATGCCAAACATGCAGAACTTCTCTGTCTTAAGCTCATCTCCTCTTTAATTTGTTACAACAGATTGATGACTGTTGTGACGGGTGCGCCACCCGTTATGACGGGTCGAGATCCCGTTGTGACGGGTTCTCCAATCTGTTGGATTAAACTCATCTCTTATTTGACAATTTGCAAAACAAATCGGTACTAACATTGCACATGAGTTTTAGTGAAGTTGCAGGTTAACACAGGTACAACATGATGTTGCACATGCTCAAACATGCTCAAGACAAGTCAAGGCATGCTCATGACATAAAGTGATGGCATCAAAGTGCTCCACAGAGCATAACGTTACCCTAACGCTTCACAACCCGTCACAACGGGTCAACAACCTGTCATAACGGGTGCTCAACCCGACACAACGGGTCAGAAGGAGAGAGGCAATGTAGAAGCATGCAGTTGGCATACAACGTTACTGTAACGCTTCCCTAAGGCATCAGAACGCTTTCCAACCTGTTATAACGGGTTCTCAACCCGTTGTAAAGGATTCCTGCTCAGATTGGTCCACAAGACAACTACAAAACACAAAAGGGCAAAGATGGAAGAACTCTAACCCGTTATAACGGGTCAGCCAAGGCATTACAGTCATTATGTAACGCTACAGTCATTTTTGAAGGGATCAAGACTCCAAGAAGTGCCCAGCCTATATATATGATGCAGAGACGAACCAGCAGGATATCAAACACCCTCCCAAAAGCTTTCAAGTATCATATTGAACACAATAAAGAGCCAAATAACCTTCTCCTTCAACTACCTAAACTTGAGAGCATTAGGATAACACCCATAATCTAATTATCAATCCGAGAACTTTCCTTTAGCTAGTTTATAGGCTTTGGTGCACCATATTTGTGTAGTCAAGTGATGCATCCTTTGTCCTGGATTGTTTTGTCAATCAGATCGTTAACCGTGTAGAGTGGTGTTGTCATTTACATTGGTATAGGAGTCGAAGATTGATTTGCTTGTTTAGAAGAAATCAAAGATCGATCCCGAAATTGTAAAGAATACTTGTTTGGATAGTGAAATCGGACTCGGAAGTAAGATTTGATTTTGGGAGACTCGTGGACGTAGGCCTAGTTGTTTGATAGGTGAACCACGATACATCGCGTGTTCTTTTTGTTCTCTTGATTGCTATTGCTCTCTCTTTACTCTCTCTCACTCTCTTTATTACTTTGTTTTTTGTTGATTTGTGAATTGCTCTATTACTTCTAGAACTTGTTGCTTTAACTCTTGGTTAGGTGATTAAGGCCTAAAAACTTTAATTTGAAATTGTTGACTGAAAACGCTTTCGCCTTATTGTTCAACCTTAGTCTTGCGCTTTATGCCTCAATATTTCTAACACATTCGTCATGGTAATGCATGGCTCTGCCAGAGCTCTGTTTCTGTCTTAAGTTGCTTGCTCTTGATATCAATGTGATCGTCATGACTTGTACATGCATGTTTGAGCGTTTGCATCATCTGAATATACCTATATAAACATGCAACTCACCAAAACTCAATTATGCAAAGTTAATATTGATTTGTTTTGTAAATTGTCAAATAAAAGAAGAGTCCAATCTAACAATATTAACTAATATTTTGATTAGTTAATTAATTAATTAATAATCAACGTCTAAGTTAAAACGATTAGGAGGAAGAGAGGTGAACAGGTGATACATTGAAACAAACATAAAAACATTTTAAAATGATACGGTGATTCCTTCCCTCTCTCCCTCAACGAACAAATAAAAAATATTTTAAAATGGTTCTGTTGACCGTGCATCCAGAGTGATAATAATTCCGAAATTTATTCTGAAATTCGAAGTTAACTCCGAAATTTCTGATTTCGAAAATGTCATTTTGATTATTTTGATCGCATTTTGTCAGTCTCTTATTATTTTAATTTATTTCGTAAACAAAAAAATTTCGGCCCATATTTGAAGAAAACACACTCTATGCGGTTTAGAGATTACCTCCTTTCGGTCTTGTGACCCAAATTATTTATTTCTGGGCTCTAAATACATCACTGGATAGTGGATATATATTCTGTCTCCTCTTTCTCATTTATACCAGCAGTGGAATTCCTGAATCGCATGGTGCAGCAAGTACATTAAAAATTCAGCGAGTGATAATAAGGATGCAGCAAAAGCTGTACCTGCTCATGGTTTCAACCAACAAAAGTACAAAACTGGAGAAATGGAGGTTTGTAATTATTTGGCTTCTTCTATTAACTATTAAGCCGTCACAAATCAAGCACACTGATCTGGCATATAGGAATGTTCGTTGCTTAGTCCAGTTTATACTCGATGAAAGTTTATTGTACTAAAATTTTGTTTTATTTCATATGTTCAAAGAAAATCCCTAGTTCTATTGTGAGCGTCCCTGTTATAGCTCCACATAATTTGATCTAAACTCCGACTGTGTACAGTCTCAGTTTTAATTTTTCATTGTATTGAATTTTTATATCTTTTAATTCATAATTTCGATCAATTAATATTACTCAAACTTTGTAGAGAATCCTTAGAAACATCAGAACGTACAATTTAATAATGATAATTCAACGCAAAAGGTTAGGAGAGTGTTACCAGTGCAGGTTTCATAGATATATCTGGTACCAGTGGCGCACTGGTACTATACGGTGTTATAGATGGTGGTACCAGTGCCGGTACAACAAAAGAGATTTCGAGTGCTAACATAGCATCTCAACTCCCAAATATTTTTGGAGGCAGTTGTGTATCAGTTTTACTTTGCTTTTCTTTTATTAGAAAATAAAGCGGTAGAACGCTTTTCTACTTATTTCAAAAAGAAAAAAAAAATTCAGCAATGCCCATTTTCATTTACCACCTTACTTGTGGCTCTGCAATAATTGCTAATGAAATCAGTCAAATTAACATAGGATGAACCTCCTTCCATTGCAATTTTTGCCTTTTGAGCTAATTTCTTGCTCCTATTTCTTCTTTCTTTTGCTTCAACCCCTCCATCCATCAGAGCCAACACCGCCTTAATGATGCAATTTCTTTCCACCATGACAATATCCTCAGTAGCATAGTTGGGTTCTTTTATGCCGAGACTAACTGCGATTTTGAGAACATCAACAACCAAACTTGCATTGGCAAATTGGTCGAAAAATCGAGGCCAAGTGATCATCGGTATACCAAAAGAGATAGCCTCTAGTGCAGAGTTCCATCCACAATGCGTCATAAAGCCTCCAACAGCCGGGTGCGACAAAATAACCATCTGCGGAGCCCATCCTGTAATAATAAGACCTCTATCCTTGGTTCTCTCTTCAAACCCTTCAGATAGCCATTTTTGAACCGCAAGTTTCATTTCTGTTTTCTTAAGTACCCATATGAATGGCTTGTTCGATATCTCTAAGGCGCTTCCAATCTCCATGAGTTGATTCGGGGTTGTATGTGCAATACTCCCGAAATTGATGTACAAAACCGATGTATCATCCCTTCCATTAAGCCAAGTCAGCAGCCGATGTGTTTGATCATTCGCCTCTTTATTTCCCCGATTCACTTTCATTTCTATACCCATGTTGTATAGGCAAAGTGGGCCGATAGTCCAAACTTTTTTTCGCTTCATGTTCTCATAATTCTCAATAAATCGACCCTCCATGTCGACGAATGTATTTATCAACACACCTTCAGCTATCAACTCTTCCTTGTGAATTTTATTTCTTATTTCCTCAAACCCTGGATTCCCAAGTAAGCCTATCATCTGAGCCTTGGTGACTTCTAGCTTGACCGGCAAATCCGGCACTGTGACATACTCATTCTCATCAGTTATGCTATCAAACATTTTATGTTGAAGCAAGTTACTACCGGCGGATAGATACAAGGCGGATGGCCCATGAAAGATTACCCTAGGTATGTTGAACTTCCGCGCAATATGCGCCGTCCATGCATTGCATACATCACTGATCATGCAATTTGGTGGTCGTTCAAGGGTTTTGATGAAAGCTTCGAAGGGCCTGTCAAGTGAGAAGATGGCATCGAAGAATGTCTTCAAGTCTCCGAGACTTTTGAGATGATCAATACTCTCACATCCAGGCAGTAAACCAAACTTCCCCTTGGGAAAACTCAGCTCGATGAATTCAATTGAGAGCTTCAACTCCTTGGCCCGCTCGATAACGGGTTTAATACGGTTGGCATTTGCCTTTGTTAATATGAGGCTTACCCGGACACCGCGCTCGGCCAGGAGGTGCCCCATGTCAATCATGGGGATCAAATGGCCTTGAGCAGCTAGTGGGACTATGACAAAATGAGGTTTATTTGATTCTTCTCTAAAGAGACTCATATTTGCTTGTGTTATTTCTTCTTGCTTTGAGCTCTTTTGTTTTTAAGAATGAGCTCAGGTGGTGCGATGGAGAAAAACAAAATGTTAATTGTTGTGGCATAACCGTTGTTTGTTGTACATCTACGTATACATATAGTAATTTGGGTAAATAAAAAAAGAGAAAATGATTTTTTATTCGGGGCATTGTTATCACTTATCACCCACAATTTTCTTTTATTAGAAACAAATATTAAATATATCTTTCATAATTTTGAACCATGCAAGAACCGTCATTAAACTCCTACGTACAGCCGTTGTTCACAAATACAAATATCAAATAGCTCCAATGTAAACAACAATAAAAAAATCAATCCTGACACCGTTGTATCAGAGGCAACAAAACAAACAAGTTTAAAAAGAGACCAAACAAAGTATAGATATAACCATATAACCAACCAACAATATAGCATGCTTGCAACAAATATACTAATCCCAGTAATATATGGATTTCGTTTACGATATGAGCTCTGGTATACAAATCCTATCGCCTTGCTTATACGCTAGCTTTGTTTCTGCTAATACCGCTTGCCTAATGGAAATGAAAATTTTCAATATGTTCGGTGGTAATTGAATAAATAAGTGCATTACATAACAATTATCAAGATTTTTAATAGCAGTGATAAAACAATTATCATGATATATTGAAAAATACGGATTGTGACATAATGTATTTAGTGGCTGATAATGTGATATGCTATAATGGTTTTAGCGGTGATATAATGATTTTTTTATGTTTAATTGTCATTTTCTTGAGTAGATATCAAGTTAGGTTTATTTTTTATATTTTTGTTTGTACTTCTAAATCGCTAAATTACTTGTTCATGAATTATTCAATTTCAATACATTCGTTTTTGTAAATGTATTTTGTGATAACGAGTTATTATATTTTATTATTCAGCATATAAATGTTTTAGTTATGATGTACACTTATATAATTTGAAATAAAGTGATATGGTATAAAATGTTAATATGGTAGTTTATCGACCGTTTTTATCACCCATTAAAAGCTAAATGTTAAATCATCCTTCATCGCTTTGTTGCGCGAACCGATATTTTAAAGCTTGATAACAACTAGAAATTGCATCGCGGTGCCGCCGCTTCTTGTTTTTTCTTTTAAGAAGAATTTTTTTGTATTACAAAAATAAACAACGCAATTATACTAATTTTGGTCTTTTTGTTAAATAATATTGTTTTACTGAAATGAGAGTTATATAAAAATAAATATCATACATCTTTCTTAAGTTATTTTGAAAGCATGATGATTTATATGAAATAGAGAATGCGTGAACATTAATTGCATGAAATTAATGTTATTAATGATTTATACTGAAATTAATGACGTGTCGCATGTTTGATAATCTGGACACACGTACAATGCAAATTGAATAGCAAAATAACGTGTCGGAGTGTCAGAAAAATTGAACACGCCGACACTGAGCAAGCTTTATATACAGTATTGATGTATAAAGCCGGTACAATTTGCATCCAAGTGTTAAAAAATACGGAAATGAAATCTTCTTAATGAATATCATATTAGAAATCTAAATGCACTATAGCAGTGTATAAATTAAAGCTGATACAATTTACATTCACCTGTTACAAAAACGGAAGGTAATGCTTCCCAATAATTCTTACCATAATAGAAAAAATTGCATTATGCAATCTGTAAAGCTGATACATTGTATATCCGTTTGTTAGAAAACAGGAAAAGGAAAGAAAATCCTCCCAATTTTGTCTTATTATAAAACAAAAAAACAGATGCATCTAAAATAAAATAATATAATTTCGTTCTAACTACTATTATCCACATACTGCTCCATCGATCAGTTTATTAAACCCAAAAGAAAGAATAAATGAAAATGACATAAAGAATATTTGTTCTCAGTTCTGTCAGTGGTCTTCACTAGAGTTCATTTGACAACATCATTTTTGAATGGAATATCGGAATAAAGACTTATTTCAACAATATGATTTTGCCAAATACGTTTTGAAAGAATAGAATAGTGGTAAAAGAGACTATTTCGGTATAACACCATATAGATAGAATATCGGAATACACCATATTATATATAATTTATTATTATTGTTAATATTATTATATTATCTTTATTACTGAAATAATATTAATAATTATTGTTCATTTTTGTTATTATTTTATTATTTTAAAATAATGCATATAATAATAATATTATTGTTATTATTATTACTATAATTATCATTACAATTTGATTATGTTGTATTATATTTGTAATTAACAATATTTTAGTATATTATATTATATTTATTATTAAAATAATAATTAATAATAATAATTAATAATTTAATATTTTAAAATAATACAAATTATTGTGATTGTTATCATTATTAATTAATTATGTTTTATTATATTTGTAATTATCAATATTTTAGTACATTATATATAATTTATTATTAATAATAATATTATTATATTATCATTATTATTAAAATAATATTAATAATTACTATTAATTATTTATTATTTTTAAGTAATGCAAATTATTATAATTCTTATATTATTATGATTATTATGATTATTATTTGATTATGTTGTATTATATTTGTAATTATCGATATTTTAGTACATTATATATAATTTATGGTGATCCGTGCAACACTCTATTATAGCGGCCTTTAAGATCGAACCGCTTAGGTCTATTATAGCGGACCTTTGATGAATCCGCTATAATAGACCTATTATAGCGGATCCTTTGTCCAGTCCGTTATAATAGGTACCATATTATAGCGGACCTTTGGTGTAATCCGCTATAATAGGTCTATTGTAGCGGTGTTGGTGTATGCACTACTACAGAAAACCTCTATTATACCGGCCTTCTAAGGGCTATTATAGTGGGTATGGGGCCGGTATAATAGAGGGGGGTTGCTACAGGTAGGAACCATCCGCTATAATAGATTGTATCTATTATAGCGGATCTATTATAGCGGATCCATGAAAAGAACCGCTTTAACACCTATTATATTATAGCGGACTCTCTCTATACACCGCTATAATAAAAATTGCTATAGCGGTTTTTAGGAGAAGTTCACTATTATATTTCTGATTTTTTTTAAATGCTACTGATTTTCTGTGGCCAGCCCCAATTGCTAGCCATACAATTGGTACGAAACAAATGTACCAATAAACATATAGAAAACTCACATATATAACATATAACACACAACTAATTTAACATAACACAGAAATAAACATATAATATATATCAAACATTTGGTATCAAACTCGCATATATAACAAATATCTCATATATACAACAAAGTATCACATAACACACTAATATCGTACATGCATACAACAAATCACAAAAAATAACTAATATAATCGCATAACATCACTTTTACCTGCTCGATCTCGCTATCAGGCAATGCAGCTGGATATGACTCGAGCTCCTAAAAAAACACATCAAATTAAAGAAGATTCAATCATGATTAATTTTACAAATACAAATATATATTAATACAAATATGTACATAAATCATTGGAGAAAAAGTTTAGCACCTGTAGCTTGAGCGATCTCAAGCTCGAGACATCGCTGTAATGCATCACTAGGTAAAGCATCGCCCGCATTACATAATATTCGCAAATCCAGCCATTGGGTTGCGAAGAGCTCTACAAGTTTAGCAAGTAACAAAATAAATATGTAAATGTTGAATGCTTGCTAAACACTAAATACTACAACCTAAATCTTAAACCCTAAACCCAAAATCCTTAACGTAAACCCTACACCTTAAACTCTAAACATTAATCTTAAACCCTAAACCCTAAAGATGAATACCACTTAAAGGCTCTAATCTTCTAAGCCTGAAACGTAAACCCTACACAATTTAAACTCTAACTCCAAACATTAATCTTAAACCCTACACCCTAAACATAAATTTCAGTTAAAGCCTCTAATCTTCTAAACCTTAAAACCTAAATCCTAAACACTAAACCTGAAACTCTAAATTATAAATTAATCCTACACCCTAAACCCTAAATTTCGATGGAAATCTCCAATTTGAGATGAAATATAGAAAACTTACTTTAACAACTCTGATCTCGAACTTGGTATTTTTGCTCGAGCCTTTTGACTGAAAATATTGCCACAATGCACTGTAGAAATATATATAAGTCCAAATAAGTATAAAATAAATAGAATAAAAGCGTTAAAAATTACACACAAGAAAACTTACGCATTCAATGCCCTAACAATTTCAAGCCTGTTTCCCGCTTTATTTTGCGGATCAATCTCATAAATTGTTGCCGTTGAGATTTGCAAAACCAAAAGATACCAGTGATTGCTACAATTCAAATTTAAGAAAGTTAGTACGAATTCATATTAAGTGATTGAATTATCGAAAAGTAAGAAGACTAACCATTCAATGTACGACAAAAATATCACGGATTTTGGGTCCTCAATATAAATGAAGAAGTTCTTAATGTAATTGACAGTAGTGGCATAGTTCTCAATTACACTTGTTCCCAAGCACGAGGCAGGATCAAGAAAGATAAACTTTGAGACCAACTAAAATTTCCAAAGATAATGTGATAAACACCTGTGTGTATAGATTAATATTGGATTTAGGGTTGTATTAAGTATTAACTATAATCTAATTGCATAGATAAGTGTGAATATTCTTACTTGCACCATATCTGAATAAGCGAGACACTTAGCCAACGACTCGGCTTGAGAATGTCCATTATCTCAGTAAGTGCCACCAACTGCACATCATCGATGCCAAACAACTTCTTGTCGCCAATTGTGAAGATAACTTGATCCTCCGGTTGTGACATCAACTATATATTAAATTTGCCGTTAGTGAAAATGTAACAATATTGAAATTTTATTCATTTTATGAGGAACAAGTCGAATGTGTACCGTATTATAAAGCTTTAAGCTAGACGGATCAAGAAGCGGCAAGCACTCAATGGGAAGAAGGTGAGGTCTTTCATTATTATCCGTGCTTGCGCTTAGTGCCTTGTCACTTTCCTTCTCAGGTGCTCGAGCCTGCGCTAAATCATATGAGTACGAAATTAATTTAAAATGCATAAAGTTAGAGTTTAGTTGATTTCTTATACCTGCTCATTAGGACACAACTCTACAAAATATGAAGGCCAACAAACGGGATATGTGACTAGGTCACCAACGTCATACAAATCGTCTGTTGGATAAGGCACTTTAACTCCTTCTTGACCTACAATAAGTGACTATTATAGTTGATTCATTAATTATCTAAAAGACTAAAAAGACTTGATATAGTTTACTTCAACTCATTACCAGAAATTACTGTATCTATCGTAACCCTAACTGTATCAGAAGGAAGGGGAACGTTGTGAATGGTCGAAGCATATGGCAACACAGTACCATGAGCCACCAATGTCCTACCTTCATCCGCCGGATCATACAGGTTGCACGGTGTGGCGACCTAAAAGCAAACTTACAAGAATTAATAAAATACTACTAATTCAACGCAAACAATAACAGATAAAAGATCTATTATAGATTGTATAAGTAATAGATATAAGGAGTGAAAAACGGTAACCTCGATGTCCTCGGCTCTCCAATGAGAATAGCTACCCTGTGTCGGCTCGGGAGGAGTCATATTGGCCTGTTGGTAACCAAAGTGCAGCATCGCACTCATGTTACCTGATCTGAGCATGTACTCCTGCAAACTCAGAAATTGAGACTGTAGTTGTTCATACCCATCCCGAGATATGCACCTCTCATGCGTAGGCCTCCTCCTCGGCCCCTTTCCGTACACATCCTTGAGCCCCACCGTATTAGGGTAGCCCTGCACCCTACCTTCATGCTCCTGGGTCCCGAGAGCGACAGTAAGTACGTCGTGATGCCGATGCTCTCGGAACGCCCCTTGAGAGGCTTCTGTCGATTTTGCTACCTAAGATTAATTAAAACAAAGTAAGAATAGTATAAAACAATGAGTTTATAAATTGAGAAAAGTGTGAAGAAAAACATAGTACCGCTCGCTTAGCGACCTCTCTCATCGCCTCATTAACGATGACATACTCACCGTCCTTTACTCGTCTGGCATGAGATCGGAGGAATGCCAAACTTCTATCACCGATGGAGAGGTTAATCACCTCCGAGTCATCTCCTAACACATTAACAATATAGAAATATTAATTAGTCATCTCCTAACACATTAACAAAATAAAAATATTAATGTAGAAACATTAAAAATAAATACCATCTCCAATTCTGATAACATCTGTTGCTTTCCAACTTTTCCTTGCGCTTTTAATACCACCCAAACCAGTCGTATGGTGGTGCACCATTTTTTCTGCATTTTGTTTATTACGGTGACGTAGCGCCTACAAATAATAAATGAAGATATATAATAATCAATATATCGATAATTTGTCAGTTTACAATTGAAATTAAAAAATTAAATCAGAGATATCAGAATATACCTGAAACTCATCGCTGTGCGTGTAGGCAACAAAGTTCTGCCACTGCTGCTCGGTAATCGATTCTCCTTTTTCCATTGGAGTCAAGGGATTCTCTCGATAGATGTATTGTTGCCTTAGTCTAACCTTCCAAGCCTTCCAAAGCTCGTCCATTTTTGCAAGGACTTTGCTTTTCCGGCTGTCAACAGGAATGTTCCAAGTCTCTTGTTAAAAACAACATAATTGGAATGAATATCAATACTACATATATTTGACTATTAGTAACAATAAATTTTAAGCTTTTAGAGTATTAGATTTGACCTTAATCTCTTCCCAAAGACTCTTCTTTAAATCCTTATCAAATTCTTCCCAGTGTTTGATGTCACATGGCACGTGGGATCTAACAAAAACACCGAGCCATGTCGTCCAATCTTTGACCATATCTCCAGTGGTTACGCCGTTCTCATCGAACTCGATATGCTTGTCTACTTTCTCTTTAATCTTTTGTGCATGCGCTTTTGATCTCCTCCTTCGGCCAAAGCCGCTAGCTTCGCCTGATGCACCTTCGGAAGACATGGCTGTTAATATGAAATGACACAATTATATTAAAAGCAATCACAATTAAAATGTAAGAATTCTAGTTTAACACGTAATGTAAACTCTAATTTGCTATGATTTCAAAATCATCACACAATTAAAGGTATATCATTACATGCATGTACATATAAAAGGTATCATTACACAATTAATGATATCATCACACAATTAAAGGTATAACATTACATGCATGTACATATAAAAGGTATCATTACACAATTAATGATATCATCACACAATTAATGGTATATCATTACATGCATGTACATATAAAAGATATCATTACACAATTAAACATATCATTACACAATTTGATATCATTACACAATTTGGTATCAATTGAAAATCATTACCCTATACCATTATACAATTCAAAATCATTACCCTAAAACATTACGCAATTCAAAATCATTATACTAAACCATTACACAATTCACAATCATTACCCTAAAACATTTCATATAATAATATAATGTGGTAACCTTTTAAAGATGACACGAGGCAGCGAGCACGAGAGTCAGCGAGAGAGAGGAGACAGCGAGAGTGCCACTGGCAGCGAGCACGAGAGAGGAGGAACGGAGCTCGGGTAGGACCTGACTGAGGCGGAGCTGGCTGAGGTGGGGATTGGCTAGGGCGGGCCTTGGCTGGCTGGGATTTGGGGTGAAAGAGGCCTGCTGGATTTTGGGTGAAAAACGGAGAAGGAGAGGGCGCGCAGACAGGGAGAGAGGGAGGGAAACTCAGTGCGCTAGGGTTTTGGAGCTTTTGATCTATTATAGTGGCGTTTATGACAGAGCCGCTATAATAGAGATGTTATAGCGGGCTTTATGCTAGAGCCTCTATAATAGATCTATTATAGCGGCGTTTACACAAAAGCCGCTATAATAACTCTAGGCAGTATTTATTAATGTTTGCTATCGTGTCTCATCACGAAACAAATATAGCGGAGTGGTTAGAGGTGTTGCTGGGATGCTGGTGGTCTTGGGTTCGAATCCTACTTGTGAACAATTTTTTTTAATATTTTTTGAATAAATTAATCAAATATAAATCAAAACAAAAATAACAATAATTCATGCAGATTAATTGTACAAATAATCAAATATAAATCAAAATAAAAATAATATTAATTCATGCAGATTAATTGTATAAATAATCAAATATAAATCAAAATAAAAATTACAATAATTCATACAGATTAATTATACAAATAATCAAATATAAATCAAAATAAAAATTACAATAATTCATGCAGATTAATTGTACAAATAATCAAATATAAATCAAAATAAAAATAACATTAATTAATGCAGATTAATTGTACAAATAATCAAATATAAATCAAAATAAAAATTACAATAATTCATACAGATTAATTGTACAAACAATCAAATATAAATAATAAATAAAAATTACAATAATTCATACAAATTACAACAATAGGCTATGATTTTTTCGATTTACGGTGTTTGACCCACACTCCTTCGTTGTGATCTGAATTTAAATACAGAATTATATTAGCAAAATCAAAATGATTGAATTACATGAATTAAACCAAAATGAAAAGTACCTGAACGCAAGTAATGTGGCGTGTCGTTTTTTTTCCACTGGATCAGCCTCTATACCTGTGGAAAATGGTGGTACTTCGTCATATTGATCGTTTTCTTCTTCGACATCTCCAACATCGATGATTCGTCTTTTACCCGAAAGAACCACATGCTTCTTCTTGTCGAACAGATCAACAACATAAAATACTTGCTTTACTTGTTTATTTGCAAGTATGAATGGATCGTCACGATGTCCCACTCTTTTCATTTCGACTGTTGTGAATCCATTTTCCTCTTCTACATTGACACCAACTTGATTGAACCATTCACAAAGAAATAAGGGAATTCTGAATCTTATGTAATCAAGTTTCCAAATTTCCTCAATTCGACCGTAATATGAAATTGCCTTACCGCCGTCAGCTGGTACGGCATCTACTGTAACTCCGCTGTTCTGCATCGTTCTTTTTTTGTCCTGGTTCTTGGTGTACCAGGTGAATCCATTCATGTCGAAACCTTGATAGGTGATCACGTTCAGCGAGGGGCCTTTTGCTAGTAATGTCAAGGTCTGGTTACTCGATCCCTCAGATGCTAGTTTGTCTTTGAACCATTTTGTAAATTTCTTATTATGCTCATTGATGACCAAATCAGCACGACCCGATCGATTTTGAGAGCGCAACTCAGCAATGTGCTCTTGCACATAAGAGGCCACATCTTCAAGCTCTATAAGGACTTTAAAATGTGCTTTTTCTAACATGCGCTCATCCACTCTTCGTGTCATCGATCCCTTTATACCAAATCCTTCTGTTCTACCCTCGTGTCGAGACTTCGGCAGTCCAATAGGATCCACTCCGTCCATGTGATCGGTGTAGAACTCAATAACCTCTTCCGCAATGTAACCTTCAACTATGCTCCCTTCGGGCCGAGAACGACTTCGACACAGTCCTTTGAGTTGACCCATTCCTCTCTCAAAAGGATACATGTAATGTAAATGCATCGGTCCGCATGTTCTTATCTCCCTCACCATATGAATGGTCAAATGTACCATGATATCAAAACAAGAAGGCGGAAAGTACATTTCTAGCTCGCAGATGGTCTGCACGACGTCAGATTGAAGTTTTTGTAATTGTCCAACATCGATCACCTTAGAGCAAATCGAGTTGAAGAAGAAACACAACTTTGTTATGGTCCACCTTATAGGTGATTTCAAAATTCCTCGAATTGCAACAGGAAGAAGTTGTGTCAACAAAACGTGATAATCATGGGACTTCATTCCGATCAATTTCATTTCTTTAATTGACACCTTTGCCGAGATATTTGAAGAATAACCTGACGGGACCATAAGGTCCTTTAAGCAACCCAACAAACTTTATTTCTCTTCTGTTGTTAAAGTCCAGCTTGCCGCAGGCAGATATGTGCGCTTTTCGCCTTCGACCGGTGCCAGCTCCGGCCGAATCCCTAGTTCGAACATGTCTTTTCTCGTTTTGATGCCATCTTTCGTTTTGCCAGGAATGTTCAACAACAAACCCACGATACTCTCAACAATATTTTTTATGACATGCATCCCATCCAAACAATGCCGAACCTCCAAATATTGCCAGTAAGGAAGATCCCAGAATGTGGACTTCTTCTTCCATATCGAGTCTTTCAAACAACTATTGTCAGATTTTTTCCCAAACTGGACCTTTATATCCTTCACCATCTCATAAACATTTTTTCCAGATAATGGTTGTTTAGCTTTTACTAGCTCTTCTTTTCCATCGAATTCTTTCGTAAATGTTCGATAGGGATGCTTAATTGCAAGGTGTCTTCGATGACCCATGTAAACGTTCTTTTTATAATGACTCAATCGTATGGAATGTGTGTCTTCTCGACAAATGGCACATGCTTTACCTCCTTTGATCTTGTAACCAGATGAATTCCCGTATGCGGGGTAATCATTAATCGTGCAGAATATCATGGAACGAAGAGTGAAGTGTTCTTTCGAATTTGAATCGTACACCTTCTCTCCTTCATTCCATAATTTTTGGAGGTCATCTATCAATGGTGCCAAATAAACATCTATATCATTTCCGGGTTGCTTGGAACCCGAAATCAACAATGACATCATTATGTATCTTCTTTTCATGCAGAGCCAATGAGGAAGGTTGTACACACACAATAGCATCGGCCATGTACTGTGACGGCTACTCATGTTGCCATAAGGGTTCATTCCGTCTGTACATAATCCCAATCTTAAATTTCTTGGCTCACTACCAAAATCTTTGAATTTTCTATCTATGTTCCTCCACTCGGGAGAGTCGGCTGGGTGTCGTAGTTTTCCATCCAATTTCCTACAATCATAATGCCACCGTAATAATTTAGCGTTTCTTCGATTCATTAAGAGACGTCGAAATCTTGGTATTATCGGTAGTACCATAACACCTTTCGCAGGTGGCCTTTTCTTTCCATCTTCATTCTCATTATCGTCTCTTAATTTATACTGTGATGCATTACACGTCGGACATTTATCTATATTGTTGTACTCTTTCCTATAAAGTATGCAGTCATTAGGACAAGCATGAATTCTCTGCACCTCCATACTCAAAGGACATAATAATTTTTTGGCATGGTAAGTTGAATCCGGTAACGCATTATTTTCTAGCAACATGTCTCCCAAAAGCTGCAGTAAAGATGTAAAACTCTTAACACTCCATTCATTCTTGGCTTTTAGGTTATACAATTTGAAAAAAGCAGATATTTTTGAATACTTCGTGCAGTCGGGAAATAATGGTATATTAGATTCGTGGCGAAACAAGTTATCCAAAATTTCGAGAATGTAAGCACAATCGTTTTCAACATCACTAATTATTTCATCCAATTGGACAACATTGTTTGTACATTGCGGATTTTCTATTAATTCAGTAATTTCTACATTTTCATCACCTCCCGATTCATCACATACATATTCAATATTTTCATCATGAATATTTTCTACATTGTCATCCTGAATATTTTCAACATTTTCAAACCGACTCGTTTCGGTTACTTCTGTCGAACTTTGGATTTTCTCTCCATGCCATATCCACCGGGTGTAGCACCTCATAAATCCATTCCTAATCAAATGCAGTTCAACTTCATCAGCATCCCTATGCCTGGTCATGTTCTGACATTTCGAACACGGACATAGAAGTGACTTTTCACCTTGTAATTTCATATATTCTCCTGCACATTTCATAAATTCCGCAACTCCTCTTAAATATTCAGCTGTTTTCGTTTTCCTATTCATCAACATTCTACGACGATCCATCTGAAAATTAAATTATAATAATATTAATTAAAAGTATATATGGGTATCAAGAGCTCCACATAATTAAGGTTTTAGCGAACACTTTGTCTCATTAGCGAACATATACGATAGTTGCAATCTAGTATTTGCAAAGATTTCGACAGCATTTTCCCTTAGCTCCCCGAATATGCCGACGCACATCTGCATGTACGCACGTATTCGTGGGAACAATTAGGGAAATACTGTCGAAATCTTCCCAAATACTAGATTGCAATTATCGTATACGTCCGCTAATCCTAAATGAGACAAAGTGTTCAAAGAGCAGTCCCAAACGGGGACTATTCGAGATTAATCCCTATTGGATTAATCCCGAACGGGTACCGACTTAAATTAGTTTATTTTTCGATATTTTGGTCCTATATGACAATACCTAACAAAATTTATGCAATAAAATGCAATTAAGTTAATATTAATACACGTAATCAATTTCACAATATTTTAAACATTAAAGTATATTTAAAATGAATTAACCTCAATAAATTTGAAGAAAACTCCGACGAACTCGCGCTACGTACAGTGCTTACGTCTGCCTCGACCTCTTCAAACGTTAATAGAAATGAAGTTAGGCAAAAATATTGAGAGTTTTGAAGATGTTATTAGAAGGTGTATTAATGGTGCTGGAACTGTTGGTGTATGTGGTTGCTGCTGGGAAATTAATTGGCGCCAAGGAATTGGGGAAGAAGATGATTGGCGGGCTGTGAAATAGTAACCTAAAACCTATTATAGCGGGCATTAACAAGAAGCCGCTGTAACAAATTATGTATTATACCGGACTGTACAAGGTACCAGCTGTAAAAAATCTATTATAGCGGATGCACTTTAAACGCTGCTATATCAGCTCAGCCTATTATAGCGGCCTATACTGATGGTCCGCTATAAAAGACCAGACGAATTTTTCTGTCACCTATTATAGCGGCCTTTAATAAGAAACCGCTATAATAGGTTCAGAGGAAATTGCAGGAATGCCACTCTTGACCTATTATAGAGGCATTAGTGGGTGTCCGCTGTAATAGGGGGGTGTAATAGGTCGTTTCTGTGGTAGTGATGGCCACTATTAAAAGGGAGCTATAATAATCCATTTCTGTAGTAGTGATAGCATGACATCTTTGAGTAAACATTCTCTAATGTACTCCAATTATTTCAAATGAAATCAAATGATTCATTTAACTGTGAGATCACTTAAGCTATTTTCAAATTGTGTGACCGAATTGAATAAGTTGAAGTACTTCATGAAATGTGAATTCGACATTTTTCAGCCATTTGGAACAAGTTAGCACAAAAACAGAATGAAATACATTGGATTTCTTTTCTTTGTTATGTGTTGATCTTAGTCGTTAAAAATTCATTTAACAGTTCCCATATATCATCATAAAACTGCAGAAAATAACAGTTGATATATAGAACTGCCTTTTGCAGTTCATCTTCTCCGTCAATTTAAATCGAACGGTCACAATCATGGATTAAGAGCAGATACAAAGTCCACATAAACAATCAAAATTATCGTCTCTGCTTTTTCTTTCTTTTCAAAAACAAAAACTGATAAAAGAGTCACACGTGACTACATCCAAAATGATTCGTCAGCAGCTACAACATCCACTTCAGAAAGTTATCTATCCCAAGCTAACCTATGTTTTCATGGTTATTTCAATATTCAGAAGAATCGGTATCGAGTACGTATCAGATGCGGATGCATGGTGCGTATCGGATGCGGATGCGTGGTGCGTATCGGGTGCGACACCTCCGAAATAAAGTTACAAAATAATCTTGTGTATTTGTCTGATTTATCAATTTTTTACAAAATAATCATTTATATTTAAAAATCTTCGTCATTTTAGCTCCTACAAAAATTATAAATCTTACCCTCTTAATTAAAATTCTGAATTTGCCGCTGCCTATACATCATGCACTACATTATTTGTTGTCCAAAGTTCAGACCATATTCCTTAATCCATATGGTCATGTTTGGTTGTGGAGTAACTTTAATCCGGATTAAATTACTTACACCAAGTTAAGGTGGAGTAAGTTAATCATTTTGGTTGGATCATGCAACTTAAGCAACGGATTAAGTTAATCATGTTGTCTACTGTCTAAGGAAGAGAGAGAAAATACAAAATAGAAATAGTGTATGACAGTGAGCCCCATTACGTGGAGTAAGCTAATCCACCTAAAGAGGTAGAGTAACTTACTCCAGATTATTTTAAATCTTACTCCAACTTACTCCATCAATTTTACTTCACGTTTGATGAACTAAGTGTGGAGTAAGAGAGTTAATCCACCTCTTACTCCACAACCAAACATGGCCTATATGAAGAAATAATTTAAAATAAGCACTACCAGAATTGTCTATATTACTGTGGTTAGCTATACTTTTTTCCGTGGGTAACTTAGAGTCCGACAGAAATGCTTAAATTTAGAATTTGGTACTGATTATTTCCCTGGAAAAGTTCATAGAAAAATTATGCACGGTATAAATTTTCCCCATTCCAGGAAAATACCGTCCACGCTTCCAGGGAAATAACTTCAAAGAATAAATTTCCACGGAAATAAAGTTCAAGTTCCACCGAAAAACTATAGCACCCTAACAATGAGAGCAAGCGGGAAATTTCCCTCCTAAATTCCAAGTGACTCAGACGAATGAAAGTTACCTAAATTGCACAATTCATCAGGAGTCGTAGAATGCTCATCGGACTATAAGTATTGAATTTTACCACCGTGTAATTTTAATTTGGTACCACCGTAGAATTTGTTTCTTCCCTACTATATTTTTTTGGATATGCCCCAAACTCATTTCTTCAATTCATTTTCTCCAAAGTAGTTTCTCCAATTCCTTTGCCTAATTCCTTTCCCCCCAACTCATTCCCTCCAATTTCTCTCCAATTCGTTTCTTCCCTCCCAGTTCATTCCCTCCATTTTTAGCAGCTTGCGCCATATAACCTAGTTAACATGCTCCATGTTCCCGTTTTTGTCAACCTCTTATGTCTCTCCCGTTCTCGTAGATTCTTTTCCTCCACACAAAAGGAAACACAAAAGGAATTTTAAAGGCAAAGAGGTAAGTCACAAATTTGAGATTTGCACGTTGATTAACTGATGAAACCTTGCTATGACAGCAGATAGTCCAAAGAAATTTTGCCCCCCTTTCTGTTGGAATATGGTTAAGTTTTCCAACCCTTTCAAACTGTTGTAGGGATGTGCTTCTTTATCTCAGGTAAGTTACTCTTCGACTATCATCAATACTTTGAAATTTTGGGCTTTATGGTCATAGTTTCGTTTCAAATTTCTCTATTGTCTGTACCTTTATGCTGATACTAAAATCTTGTATTCATTGTATGTCCCAATTGTAGGGTCATGGTTCGGTTTCTCAGACTACACAAGGAGCCATAAGAATTAATATGCCTTTATTACAGGTAAGTATGCAAATAACTTAGTTTTAGTTTGTATTTTTGGACTCTTTGTGATATGTTTATTGAGGTTTGCTTTTCATTGATGGCTGAATTGTTGTGTGGTGAGATTTGCTTTATTGGAGATGTTATGTTTACTGGACAGTGATGTGTAGAGGCACTGACACAACAATGAACTGTTGTAGGATTTGTGTCAGTGTAGTTATCGCTTGATTTCTTAACTGCTTGTGATGTTTGCAATCGAACTAACGGGTAAGATCTTTGTTTAATTGCACATCATTAATACCATTTTATGACACACACACAAAGTTAGATAAAAACTGAGAAATGGTTATGTAAATTGTTTGTGCCAGCAATTGTGTCTGTGCTTTGATCTGTTACCAGTGGGGATGGGCTTGCTATCAAGTATGAGTATTCTACCATCAAAATTGAAATAGTGGTGATGTGTTCAAAAAGAATAATTGTTCATAATTTAAAATTAATAAAAGAACTTCAAACTGTATTGTACAAATCTTTCAACAAGAAAACTCTAATTCTCTTTTCTGATGTTGTATACTAGGGAGTAGGGATACAAGCATTTGCAGCACAAGTCTCAATTGGCGAGGCAGCCATGAATCAATGGTGCACAGAATCAAATCGAAACAATCCACTATAGTTTTTTAATTTTGGAAAAATGCTCTACATTTTGTTAATTAGCAGTAGCATGGGTTCACATTTTGTGCAGTTTACAATTGTAAATTTTTATACTATTAATACTTGCAATGTGTATTTGTTTAAAGTGATGAATTTGTTTATTAAATGTCATCAATTTACATTTGAAAATGTGCTATTGTGACAAATAATAGATTTTTCTGTAAAAATGGATTTCAAAAATAATATATTACCGATGGAAGTAATGTACCGTATCGACAGAAATAATGTTCTTAGTAATAAATCTGTACAATTACATAATAATTACATATGTTATTTCCGTGTATTTTCTTAAATTATTTCTATAGAATATTAACCAGAGAAATAATATTACTTTTTTCCTGGATAACTCAGTGGGGCCACATCTGAAGAAAAATTATTACGTATGACTTGTTCCGTGCACAATCCAGGGAAGTATTTAAATGCTATCCACGGAAATAAGGAGAGTGAAACTCAATCGCTGAGTGATTTTCGTTGAATCACTTCCGTGGTTAACTTTACGGAAATAGAATATTTTCCTGGTAGTCGATGGAAAAAATATCTTTTGTGTCGAGAGTAGTTTCGTAAAAGTTTTTTTCTGATTATTTCATGAAAATGATGTTTTTTCCGTCCATATAATCAGGAAAAGACAATTTTTCAAGAAAAGCTATGAAATGTTCCAAAGTCAATGCTCCCTTTGTCCCAATTATCATTGAAAAGCAAAAAGTCTCTAAAAAATAATTGCGGGGTTCGTAAGCAGTGACGTGGATGAAAATTAGAATATTGTTGGGCCACCGTATCACTATCCTTATAAAATATACTATATACTCACTTTCATTTGCATATATAATAACACACTCTTCTTCCACCTTATCTTGTCCCAACAAGGATCACTAGCCATGGATTCAGAACTGAAACCTTATTTTGTGCTGGTCCCACTAATGGCACAAGGTCACATGATTCCAATGGTAGACATGGCACGTCTACTAGCGGAGCATGGTGCAATCGTCACCTTCGTTACAACTCCCGTGAATGCCTTGAGGATCAAAAAGATTATTGAAAATATTGAAAGATCCAAACTTCCCATCAACTTTCTGAAACTTGAATTCCCTTGTGAGAAAGTCGGTTTGCCTAAAGGTTGTGAGAGTGCTGATTTACTTTCTGGATTGAACCAGATTATGAAATTTGTTGATGCATGTGAATTGCTCAAGGAGTCACTCATATCATGTCTAAAGGAGAAGTATCCATCACCTACTTGTTTCATAGCCGATACAAATCAACCATGGGTAGGTGATGTAGCAAGAGAGCTCGGCAGCCCAAGACTAATCTTTAATGGTTCTGGCGCCTTCCCAAACCTTGCAACATACATTATTCGACATCAGAATATATTTAATGATGTAAATGATGATAAAGAAATTGTAAGTATACCTGGGTTTCCTCATCGGCTGGAGATGACAAAGGCCAAATCACCGAGTTCTCAAAGGCCAGGAATGGAGCAATTTTTCGAGAAGAGGCTACGAGAAGAACGAAGTGCCGATGGCGTGGTAGTAAATAGTTTTTATGAATTGGAATCTTTGTACGTAGACTCTTACGCAAAAACCGCGAGACAAAAGATATGGACAATTGGACCAATGCTGTTATGTAATAGGAATACAAATGAAATGTGTGATCGAGGAAATAAGGCATCAATTGATGAGGTTGATTGCTTGCGGTGGCTTGACATGCAAAGGCTAGGCTCAGTTGTTTATGTAAGCTTCGGAAGCCTCGCACAAACAACGCTTGAACAACTAACTGAAATCGGGTTAGGGTTAGAGGTTTCATGTAGGCCGTTTGTGTGGGTAATAAAGGCTGGTGACATATTTTCTGATGTGGAAGAATGGTTGTCTAATAATTTTGAGGAGAGGGTTCGTGGCCGAGGTCTCATAATCAAAGGATGGGCTCCACAGATGATGATCCTGTCTCATCCATCCATAGGAGGTTTCCTGACACACTGTGGATGGAACTCAACTTTAGAGAGTATATGCACTGGCGTGCCTATGATTACATGGCCCCACTTTGCAGATCAGTTCCTCAACGAGATACTCATAGTCGAAATACTCAAAATTGGTATAAAGATCGGTGTTGAGGATCCTAATCAATGGTTAAGAGATGGAGATGTCAATAATGATAATGGTGTGATGGTGAAGGGGGATGATGTGACGAAGGTCGTGACAGAGCTGATGGATGGAGGGGAGGAGATAAGAAAAAGAGCTAGAGATCTGGCAAAGAAGGCTAGGGAAGCCATGGATGAAGGAGGCTCATCTTCTAATAACTTAATAAAATTGATCAAACAATTCGGGAAAATCAGTAAGACGAGCAGATCATGAGTTGAAACTTGAAACATAGATTGTCTATTTATGTTATTTATTTGATAGCACAATAAATTCCTTTTCTGATGTAGGCTGTACAGTACCATGTATGCTTAACGCACTACTACAAAAAAAAAGTTTTATTGCAAGATTTTTAAAGTTTTTATTATCGATTATTATACGGACATTAAAGAGATGAGATATTCTAATAGTATTGCCATGATATTAGAACCACAACATTTTGTAGTTTACGTACACCAAGTCTCCAAGTGCATTCAAATAAATATCATTAAAACAATTAAGGCTCTCATTCTAGATGTTACTTCCAGCGCATGAGAAAGAGAAGCATAGGGACGCGCGGCAGTTTTAAATGAGGAGAGAGGCACACAAAGGAGAGAGAGGCCTAGGAAGCCCACGGGCATTTTCCCCTCAAAAAAAAAAAAAAGAGGCCTAGGAAAGCGCGCGACAGATGTTACTTCCGTGGCAGCTACCGCCAAGTTCTAAAAAAAAAAGAGAGTGCCAGAGGAAAGAGAAAATAAAGAAAGAGTCGTTTAGGGAAGTGGATCAACAGTATATTTTTTTTGTCGGATAATTTTATTATCGGTTGATACTAAAAAATTCGATGATAAAGTTTTTAACCCAGGTCGCTACAAAATAATCGGTGATAAATGTTCATTTTATCGTCGATTTTATTATAAATCGGTGATAATGTCTTTTCTGCCGGTTTACTTGATCAACCGACGATAAATGAGCGAAACTAAAGTTTTTTTTTGTAGCAGTGACGTAATTAGAACATTTTTCTTTTATGCAGTTGGATGGACTAATAAGCATTTCTGTTTGGTTTTTTGGAAAAAAATTTATTATCTGGTCCCAACTATCTAAAACCATCATGATTTTGGTATCTTTATTGAAGATTCCAATATATAGATCATATTCAACGGTTTAGATCCGTCATTGTAATTTTTAAATTTGAGATACAATTTGGCGCATTAGAGGTTTGGTGCTCCGTAAAGCACCCTAGCCAATCCCACCCACCCCCCCTCTTTCTCTATATATAGCAAAGCTAAAATAATATACATAATATATCCCAATTCGTACTATGCATATATGTATAGCTCAATAAATTGAGAAATTCTTCATATTCAAATATTGTAGAAATCAAAATTCGTGATTTAAAGAGCTTTCTTGCTATTTTTTAAATATTTTTTAAAAATAGTCTAGCTTTAATACTACAAAAGTGCAATTTTTGAGTTGTTCTAAAAAATATTAAAAAATAGCAAGAAAACTCTAAAAATCACGAAATTTGATTTCCTACAAGATTTTGATATAACGAATTTATTGAGCAATTTAAATTTCAACTTATTAAGCAAATTAAATATACACAGCCCCATAGTACGAAACAGAGTGTACTATGCATATTATTTTAGCCTTGCTATATATATATATGGCTAGTAGATTCTTTTAAGATACGAATAGTATAGATTTTATACATAATTTTTAAATCTATTTAAATACAATTAGGATTACATGCCTCATTTTGCTAAATACGAATGTTCGCAAACAATTATGATTCGTTTGTGATCCATCTTCCTCCACTTGATTGACCTGATCAATAGTACGTGGATATGTCAATATAGCCCAAAGACAGAGAGACAAAAATGTTCATTTGAAAATAATTTGTACATAACACTAAAACACCTAAGAGTATTGATTGATTCAAAGATAGAGTCATGTTAGTTAGTATTTTTGGTTAACTATGAAATTAGTGGAGAAATTAGAGCTTCCAATACCTTTAAATAGACTCTCAAAATTATGATTAAGAATACAAATGTGACACATATCTAATAATTTTCTTGCTCAGATGCTATGACAAATCTAAGTCAAATTACAGATCTAACTGCGTCTAATTCTAAGCAATCACAATTAAAACTTAGATTGTTTCTAGAGATGATGAAGTATGATCTTGTGTTCCGATATGACCACCCTAAGCCATCTGCTGCAGATGAGAGGGCAACAACTGAAGAAAAGACTAACATAGAAAAGTGGGATGATTGTGATAGATTGTGCATTGTGATAATGAAGTTAACAGCCCATGAACTCTTCAAGATTGTATACCTGATAAAGAGTCTGGCGTTGAAGAATACCTGAAAGCTTTGGAGGAAAAATTTGCAACGAGTAAAAAGGTAGATATTCGTACACTCATGATCAAGCTTACCACCATAAAGTACAAAGGCAAAATTGGAATCAGAGAGCATAGAGCACATCAATTAGATGGTTAAACTTCAACATGCACTTAAGTTGCACAATTTTAACATCTCAGATGATCTTCTCATTAAATGCATTTGCGTGCCTCTTCCATCCTTTTTTGGTCAACTCAACATGATCTACAACTGCATGAAGGAAACTTAGACAGTGACTGAGCTTGAAATTTGGTTAGTACAGGAGGGGGAGACAAAAAAATGAATAAGAGAGAGGAAGCTCATGTGGCAACACATGATTCTAAGGAAAAGAAAAATAAGAGCAAGACTAGAAAACAAAAATGGCCCAACAAATAAGTTGCAGACAACAATGAGAAAAAGAAAAAAAAATAACAGTACTTCTGAGAAATTGAAAGATAATATTATTTATCACTGTAAGAAGCCGAAACACATTATAAAATATTGCACCAACTATAATTCATGGTTGAAGAACAAAGAACGTGTCTTGATTTAGTTTGTTCGGAAGTTAAATTAAGTACTATACACTACAGTAAAACTGGGAATCTGCGACCGGACATACGGTCGCAAATGAGCACAATACGGTCGCAGATGACCTCCTGTGATGAGCAACCGTCGCAGATAGTTTTGTCGCAGTTCAGCCCTCGCAGATGCATCATGCTGACGTCACCACGGTCTCAGATGACGTCAGCACGATCGCAAAAAAGCATTATGTGCGACCAAATTCACCCGTCGCAGAGGAAGTTCGCGCTGACGTCACCATGTCTTACTGAGACGAATTTCCGATCGCAGATAGTCTGAGACATCCCTTTTCTGCAGTTTTTTCTCATTATTTCCCTCTTAAAGCCTTTTTGCTGAAATGAATTAAGTGCACCGATTTTTTTAATCACAAACTATATTATAATTAGAACATCAAATTATGTTTTTAACATCAAAATCACAAAGTATCATGCATCAGAAATATATCCAAAACAGAACTAAAACATTACAACCACATAAGAATCAAAATTTCTACATTACAACCACACGCCACAGTTTCAACAAAATAGAACCAAGAAATTGTACATCACAATTGAAAACCCAAAGTTTCAATCTAAAGAAAATTTTAGTAAACAAGTACGACACCAACTTGCCCACGATAGTCGGCATCTATGACACCAACTCCCACATCAATTGAGTGCTTCCATGTCAAGCCTGATCGTGGCGCTACATGAAAACAAACACGCAATGTAGAAATATGTCATTGTTTCATCATTCATAATTACTCAATTGTATAGGCTGTATTAACATCAATTAACAATAAGATAAGAAAGAACTGTCAAAACAAAGCAAAAAAATTACTTAATTGTAACAACTCAGCTTAGACAGAGAGGTTTTAGGTACCAGTACATCTAGGCACAGACTGGTTTTTGCTTTTTCCACTTGCATGGATCAAGTTAGTTCTCTAGCCACTTTCTAAGATCTCATGTATTATATCAGACAGGATATTCTACTTCATCACAGAATGACAGTACATGGGGAAAGAAACATCAACACCTTTCAATCGCTCCCACATGGGGAAAGTAATTTTACACGGACATTAACTAAAACCCCAGGTGTATTCATTCTACTGGAACCAACACTTAAATCGCTCCCACATCAGACAGATTGGTACTAATTACTAAACAGGTCCATGAGATTTCAATCTTAACACCAGCTCCCACATCGAATCAAATATCTGTCACCATAATTCATACTTCATCATTAAATGCAGTTATTGCAACAGGTGTGCTGGTAGTATAACATTATGGGATATAATCGTATAGAACAGCTCAGTCTCAACTGAAGGTCTATGCACACTGTGGACAGATGATCGAATAAATAATCAATTACCTTAATTTGGACATGAGCTTCACTGAACTCAATTCGATGAATCTTTTGAGGAATCTTCTGAGGAATCAGATGAGGTCTCTGGAATGACTGTGTCAATAGTGTTAGTAGACAACGCTTTTTTGGAAGAAGATCCAACCTGTATTTTGCAATGACAGTAACACATTAGTATTTCAATTTTTCATATCACCTATTTGTCATTGACCAATCATTTAGAGAATTTGAACATTGAGAGAACTAATAAAAATTAATTTGGTTATATATTACAATACAATTGCAAATTGATCTTGGATTGTTACTTGTACTAAAATTTTCAAAGACTCATAGACAATAGCAAGAGTGAAGCTACTTACAAACAGTAGCAAAGTCAGTAAGTCTGCAAGACAGATAATTCTGGTGAAAAGTCAGTCTGCCACATTACAAGAAAAAACAGATATATCATAGTTCTATGAGCAAGGTATGAAACAATGCCAAGTAGCAATACAATACATAACTGATAGATAACAATATTTGTATATGTACTAGGGAGTGAAAAGTCAGCCTAGTAAAATAATAGTAATGAAATAATGAAAGGATTATAATAGCAGTGGGCCTAGAAAAGCCTTGTTTTCTTTTCTTTTCAGATTATACCAGAAAAGCATGATTGGTACCAGATACAATTAACTGTGAGGCAAAAGTTACAAAGCAGCCAACAATTATCCAGGAAAACTTTAAAATCAATGTAAATATCATACATGTTATCACCCTGATGATGTATAACCCTAGAACAAGCTGTTGAACTCCTTCCTGCATGCTCAAACAGCAAAATTTAATTGAAACACAACAAATATATCAAATGAACATTTCTTTTTATTTTCTTTAATTGAAACACAAATAAATTACATCAAATTTAGGAAACTCAGATTCAATCATCCAACTGTCCAACAAAAATTTTAGTACCTCTAGCTAACTGGTTGCTCCAACTGTCTAACAAAAGCAGCACACGTGTCTTACTGTGAATAGAAATGAGAACATTATTATTGTGAATTCCAAAACAAAAAATGAATGAAACAATCCAATGCATAATTAAAGTGATAATTAAACCTGCTATCAAATATTATTATTGAATAACACACGCAACCAATTTTATAAGATAAAACATCAAAGGATACTTTTGAATCAATTTAAATACATAATGGTCACTCATGAATTTAAAAATTTGGGCCAGTTCTTGATGAAAAAACTCCAAATTGTCAAGTAACTCATGAATTTATTATACAAGTATTGTTTTGATTGCTTTCTGGTAAAGATGTTATCATCTCAGAAGAGACTGGAGAACAAATACAAAGCTAGCCTAACGGAGAGGAGACAGATCCAGCTTTCAGGTAAAGATGATAGAATATATAGACCAAAGTAATAACAGGAATTATATTGCGCAAACAGCATTAGATAAGACATACCAGTAAAGAGAAACTGAGAGATGGAAAAGCCTAGCCTAGAGGGATCAGAGAAACTGAGAAATGGCAGTGGGCCAGCCGCCAGTGGCACCGGAGATCGACAGTCCGAGATCAAAAAAATGAATGGCAGCAGATCTAAAACCCTAGCCGCTCCCGTAAATTAGGTTTCGCAGTCGTTATCTCCAGTTGGCGAAGCTGGATAGGTCGCCTACTTAATTTCCCAAAGCCCTTGCTCGCTATCAGAGCAGCTAACCACTTGAACGAATTTTCTTGTTTATGAATGACCCCGTAGGTTGGCGAAGCTGGATCTGTCTCCTCTTTCCACAGTAGCCGAAAGCTTTAAAAGAGAAAGCAAGATTGTTAATACTATGGTGAGTGACACTTATGAGGAGGTGCCTGGAGCTTCGGAATTGAAAGGTAGTCAAACCTTTTAGGCAATCGCAAGAAATTGGCGAGAAAGGAGAGGCGAAGGAGAGATTGGCGAGAAAGGAAGACGAAGGAGAGATCGAGAAAGGAGAGGCGGCTGGTTAGGTCGCGAGAAATGGCGACGAAAGGATTTAGTTTGATTTTTTTTAATTCAAGCCCAACAGCTCAATTCAAGCCCAAAAGGAAACAATCTGCTACCAATTTGTATACGGTCTCAAATACGGTCTCAAATGGCCCGTTTTGTTGTAGTGATATCTAGATATTCTTGATGGATAGCTAGATTCACGTGCAACATCTAAAATCAGTATATCTATCCAGGACTGTCTAAACCTCCGCAATCCAAGTGAGACTGAGCGCTACATTTATGTAGGAGACACGAGGAAGGTTGAAGTTGAAGGAATAGAAACATTAGATTATTATGAGACTTTATTTGTATCTTGATGCATTAGTGATTATATCCTTTAGAAGAAACTTTTCTATTTTTTATTTGGACAAGAATGATCATGTATGTTCATTTAATAATAGAAATTTCAGTTTGCTTTAAAATTCAAAATAAGTTGCTTCCGGTTCTGTCTTCTTATAATGAGTTAGGAGTTCTGTGGCCCAATTGTCAGCTGTAGAAGGACAAGAAGGGAAAAGATCCAAGGTGGAACATATGCGACAAACAACAGAAGCTCGACCAAGTCTAAGTACATAGACATGAAGGTTATGGCAGTAAAAGAAAGAGTACAGAACAATGAGCTGAAGGTGGAACATATTGGTACAGACTCCATGATTGTAGATCTCTTTACAAAAGCACTACCACCCAAGAAGTTTCATGAGCATGTCGCTCATATGGGCATAGTACCAATGTTAGGATAGTTTAGGGAAAATGTGAGAGTTTGATTTTGTTTTTAAAGTTCATGCTATTTAATTTGTAACAAGTTATGATATACGCAAATTATATTTTGAATCTCATTGTGTTCTTTCTTTAAAGTTTTGACCTCACTAAAGTAAAAAAATAAAGGTTGACCCGTTCGGAAATAGGTATGTAAAATCACACTCTCGTGTAATTTCTGAACTATATGAGCAAAGTGTAATTCATGTCATCCAGACGTATTTGGTACTGTGATTTACATCGATAAAGCCACAAATAAAATGTGGTGACTATCGTTTAAGTCATGTGCTGGTATAACTCGTGGACCGAATTGTTTAAGAGATACGAACAAAAAGATAGAAAAGTTTAAAGTGATCTAGTCAGATCCAAGACATATGTAATCAAATAGACCACACTTATTCATGTGGAAAATTGTTGGAATTGAGACATCAATTCCAATAAATTAAGGTTGGACTATGTGTTATATGATTACTACATGTCATGTACTGTCACCAATATTATGAGGAGTAATATGTGGAAATGCCGTAAAGATGATTAATTCAAAATTCAAGGCATTATACGTATTTCACTAAGATTTTGGGCACAAATGTATATAGAACTAAAGTAAATTGATTATAATTATTAATGGACTTATTATGATCAATTAAATTATATATGGGTGTTAGTGTAAAGTTGGAAATATTGTTTGGGCTAAACCCAACTTGATTTGGATCAAAGCTCAAGCAAAACAGCACAAACGAAGATCTATTGTGGCTGCAATAAGATTGCTTGCGGTCGCAATACAGTAGGGGAAGTTTTGGCAATAAATCAGCTGTTTGGCATTATTGATTGCGGCCGCAAATGATTCCATTGTGGCCACAAGAGAACTGGCAGAAACCTGCCAAGTCTAGAATTGCCAAGTCTATTGTGGTCGCAATGAAATTCATTGTGACCGCAAGAGACGTGCTGTAAGGCATGTTTTGACTACTTAGATTTACCGTTATCTTTCTGATTTGATATTTTAGCTTTTATACCAAATTCGTGAAAATGTTTATAGCAGTAAATATTAGAATTTGGAAAAGAATTGGAGAGAATATAATTTCAAATATTTGATGACTATTCAATAATTAATTTGGGATCTTTTCAAAATACACTTTCATCCCTATAAAAGGTCCCGGATCTCCAACCGTTAGGGGTAACATTTTCAGCAGAAATAACACTATTGTTAGGTAACATGAGTGTGCATAGCCACCCAAATACTATTCCATTAAGTATTGGTACTCCGTCGAGACTTTCATGCTCGTTGGAGAAAAGAAAGGCACTCTGAATCGCTTAGAAGGACTCATCGGGAAAAGACGACGTGAAGGCTCTTCCGCGAATTGAATGACATCTCCACGTTTGATCAAGCGAAGAATGAAGACAATGAAAGGAGATGGAAAGTAAGTTTATTATTCCGCTTCCGCTATTTTATTTCATTCATGTTGTAACAGAGATTATTTAATTGAATTGTAATTGTTTAGATTAGAGAAAAGGTTTATGGTTATACCCTAATTGAATTGCACCAAAATTGAAATGTCCAACCTGCAAAACTTTTATCTTATTTTCTCTTTCAAGATGATGCACATGAGAAGCAGACTTTTGAATTTATACTTGAATTAAAAAAAATTATGACTTAATTTGCACTTTTAATATTTTTATAAAAGAAAGTGTTTTCTTTCATGTGCAAGAAAGACTTTTGACACTTTTATCGAGCGAATTAAAGAGACATGGGAGGAATTAGAAATGAAAGCAGATGATTCACTATTTATCTTATGTGTGTAATAATTTCTGGCCAAAGGTATGCGCATTCTTTCTTTTTGTATTTTTTTTTCAGATGGCATAAGTGAATCTTTCTTTGTGTTTGCTAGTTTTTACTGTCTCTTATGTTTAGGAAGAGAGTGACTGCTCCAATAAATATGACACAAGTCTTGTTATTTTTACGGCCATGCCATTACAATGAGAGGTGTTGCCATTGCCAATAAATTATAGTTAAGCTTCTTTCATTCTTCAATATACAAGAAAATTAAGAGGCAATATCTAAGTTGGGTGTTGTCTTCTCATATCTTGGCATGTATAAGTGAATCTTTCTTTGTATATGCTTTTCACTACTCATTATGTTTACTTGCATTTTGTGCTTGTTAAGAAACTAGTCGGTCCACCCACTATCATGTATTATATGATGAAAATAAATTTTATACAAGGGTAGTCATTGCAATAGTTCAAGGCCATATTTCATTCCTTGTTAAAGTACTCTCAGAAGCAAATTGTAGCATGTGGAGGATTTTTTTTTTTTTGCAGTAAACAAGGGTGTGCAAACCTGACAAGGCAAATTGGGTGATGCATCACCGCCACTTGGTGTTAAATTGAGTGATGCATCAGTGTCATTTGGGTGTAGAAGAGAAATAAAAAATGGAGAATCAGTGGTGTCAAAGACATTTTATCAACTAGGAAAATAAAAGTAGGAATTCCATTTGACAAGTTGTTTGATTTTCTAATCTCTTTCTAAAAATACTTATATGCTACAATGCATTTGTTTATTTCAGTTACATATAGCTAATTAGTGACATAGAAGAATATTGTAATACAACTAGATATGTACACATTTTTTGTTTATGTCATGGATTATTAATTATTTTATTGTTGATTGGTGATATTTTTGATGGATTGCATGATATGGATGTGTAAATAATCATGGTTGATCGATTAATGTGGATGACATGATACATATGTGTTATTAATTGTTGTGTTCACCACAAGGTGTGTTTGTATATATATGTATATATGTATGTATGTATGTATGTATATATATATATGTATACACACACACACACACATATATATATACATGAGAAATGCTATTCTGCTTTGCAAAGCACGTGCTTTGCGATTGTGGACCATTGGATCACGTTGTGATTCGTGCCAACATGATGATTGAAGATCTAATGGTCCACAATCGCAAAGCACAATAGCATTTCTCATATATACATATATTTTATATACATATACATATATATACACACACACACACATACCCACACACACACACATACCCACACACACACACATACCCACACACACACACACACACACACACACATATATATATGCTAGGGTGCTCCATGGAGCACCAAACTGTCTGTGCTCCATATTCGTTATCTCCAATTTGGAAATCTCAACGATCAATCCGAATCGTTGAACATGATCTATATATTGAAATCTACTTGGTGATTGAATTTTACATTTTTTGGATTTTTTTGCAATTTTTTTAAAGAGGTACAAAAGTTGCAGATCAAACGGTTTCTGGACCAACACAAGTTGTGATTTTCCACCTCTCTAAAAAATAGCACAAAAAAATGTAAATTCAATCTCCAAGTAGATTTCAAAATGCAAATCATGTTCAACGGTAGATCGGTCATTTGAATCTTCAATTGGAGATACAATATGAAGCATGAGTGGTTTAGTGCTCCATGGAGCATCCTAGCCTTTCTATATATATATATATATATATATATATAGAGAGAGAGTATGGCTAGCGTGCTTTCATAAGCACTTCGGGTGAAACGCTTATGGGTCAAATTTAAAAATTTAGCACCTGAAATTTCGATTTAAATAGCTTAGTAATTTATTTATATCATAATCTTGTAGAATACAAACATTTTCCATATTTAGAATTTCTTAACTATGTCTAATGATTTTTAAAAGATGATCCTATTTGACATAGAAATTAAGGTATTTTTATTATTTTTTGGACCAACTTTAAAAAATCATTAGACATGGTTAGAAAATTCTAAAAATGAAATTTTTTTGTATTCAACAAGATTATGATATAAATAAATTACTGAGCTATTTAAATCGAAATTTCAAATGCTAAATTTTTAAATTTGACCCGTAAGCGTTTCACCCGAAGTGCTTATGGAAGCACGCTAGCCATACTCATATATATATATATATATATATGTATGTATGCTAATAAGCAAACATGGTATATTATTTGAGCATGGCTAAAATAATATGCATAGTAAACCACATTTTATACTATGCATATAGATATAGGTCATTAAATTGAGATTTAAGTTGCTCAATAAATTCTTCATATGAAAATATTGTAGGAAATCAAATTTCGTGATTTTTAGAGCTTTCTAGCTATTTTTTAAAAACAGTCCAGATTTAATACTACAAAAGTGCCATTTCTGGGCTGTTTTTAAAAAATATTTAAAAAATAGCAAGAAAGCTCTAAAAATCACGAAATTTTATTTCCTACAAGATTTTGATATGAAGAATTTATTGAGCAACTTAAATATCAATTTAATGACCAAATTAAATACAAATAGACACATAGTACGTTATGTGGTGTACTATGCATATTATTTTAGCCATGCTCATATTATTTATTAGTAAATTAATTTTGGCGAGCTAGCAATTAAAAAGAGGCTAGCCACGTAAGCAACAAAAACTTTCTACAACGGGTATTATCCAAGAAAAGGTGTAATTTAGAGTACATATTGTATCGGGTATCAAGTCATATCGAGTCACATCAAGTCATTTCAATTGTAAAGACGCAGGCGAGTAAACAAATATTAAATATTCCATGCCGTGTATTCAGTAATAAGAAGTGGTGTAGATTGGCTGAAGAAAAACAAAGTGAGCCTCCTATCTCTACGACATGTTTTAACTTATCATTTGCAACCCATATATTTACAACGTAAGATAACATGTGTATAAGTCTCAAAAGATCCGGTGTGAAAGACGTTTTTTACCATAGTGGTCACTGCTTGAGAGTCGGTGAACCAAATAGATCATTTCTCCAGACTTCATCCTCAATTAGCACAAGATGAAATCAGATAATGTTGCTTCATCATTGGTTCATAGTGGATCACCAACTTGTCTATCACTTTTTGCATAAAAATAAGAAGGCAATGTAATTATGTAAGTTACTAAGTAAAATAAAGAGAAAAAGATGGAGAAATGAGAGAGCGAAGCAACGCGTATAAGGTTAGGAGTATTTAAGTCTCTATAGTTCCGTCAATTTCAATTTTACAATTCAAATTATTTCAGACTCGTAGAATTCTAAATGGAAAAACACAATTAAATGAAATGAAATTGATAACTTGCATTTACGTTGTGTTTAATTTATGAAACCGTCAAGATTTGCGTTTAACATTGCATTTAACTAACACAACAAAAATCTCTTGTGTTTAACGTTGCGTCATTTGCGAATGAAACGCAAAACATTATAAATGCGTTGAGTTGACAATCATATATGCTATGATGCCGGCTAATTAAATGGGCTGAATTACGGAAAGCTCTGAGCCTAAACCAAAGAATTATTGAACATGATAATGAATTTTGCTGGGTTATATTCAAAAAGTCTAGTAACATAGCATGCATTCAAGTAAAATTTTTAAGAAATAAAATATACTATAAATACAACATTAAAAGTGATGCAGATATGGAAAAAAAATAAAAAATATATAAAAATTCATTATTTCAGATGATAATGTATAGGACATGCATATCATGTGATTTGGTTGGTGCGTCACTACTACAAAAACTATCAATTGCGTCTAGAATTATGGCCTGGATTAAATTAAATTGCCAGTAGCAGGTATTTAGCCCAAAAAGAAGCCCATTTCCAAAAACGTGGTAAAAAGAAAAGTTGGCCCAACAAATTTTCTAAGAAACTCAAGTTAGCCATTGTATTTGCTCATTTGTCTCCAGTTATTTCTCTCTCACAGAAAATCCTAAAACCGTAGTGCCCAAATGGGAAAACATATTTAGGGTTACAAGAAAAGACTACGCCTCCAATCGCCTGAGTTCTTCTCCAATCGATGCCGCCTGCAATCACCATACATCTCCTCAATCTCTGATCCCCTCTTCTCACTGTGTTCGATCTTCTTTGCACGATACTCTCGATGTCTTGCACGTGCATCGCTCTCGCACTATCTTAGGTCAGGCGAGTTCCTAATCTCGATCAAGCTCACATTGATTAGCTAGGAGGTGAATTTGTTTATCTATCTCTGTGAAACTACGACAATAATTTGCAATTGCTCGGAATTAACCTGTTATTTCTTTTCTGATTTTTCTTTGGGCTCAAAATGGATGCTCATCCATCCTTCTCGATAGCTACAAGTCTGTTATATATTTTTTCTTTTGCCATTTTTAAGAACAATCAAATTGTGTTGTAACCAATAAAATATGTGAATAGCTAGACCATCTGCTATTCTGCTGTGTTTAATATTTGATTTTGATTTTCTGAAATTTATCAAATTGAATTGAGGTGGTACTACCATGCAGGTCTATTGCTTTGTTTGATCAGTTTGATCAAATGCAACAACAACCAGGTTAGCTCCGTCCTCTTTCAAACTGTCATGCACCGACATATATTAATAATAATTGTATGTTTATAAGGGCTATATTTTTTCTTCTTTTATTCTCATGTCTTGTTTTCATCTCTTTATTATTCTGGATAGTTTCATACCTATGTGCAATTTCAGCTACACATACGACTACATCATATCGAGCCCACGTAGTTTTTTAGACGGGTACCACTTTACATTATAATTGATTTTATGTTACTAATATTTCACCTTCTTCTTTACAGGTATGCTTTTTAATTTTAATTCTGAAGAGATTGGAACTAATGATCTATTTTTTTATTAATACTAAGAAATCACTTTTAGTGGTATTGTGAAGGAAATTAGAACTGAAAAAAGTTATTGATAGCAAATTCCTTTTATGATAAAAGACTTAATGACACATTTTAGTGCATTATAAAACTGTAGAATCAACTCCGCCTATGTTTTACATAGTCGGTTCTAAGTCCGAAAAGGAGGAGGGTTATGATAGTCTAGGCGAGCCAACATAAAAATTCAGTCAATCTTATGGAAATGATACTCAATGCGAGCTTCATCTCTAGTCTACTCCAACTTGTTTGGAACAAAAAGATTTGTTGTTGTTGTAAGCTGGACATGTTTAATTTGGGAAAATATTATAAAGGACCCAATAACGGGTTTTATTATAAGTAATGGTCCAACACGTTTTAAAAATTTTACAAATGATCGGAGGCATTATTAACAATAGCGCCCCTAAATTCCATCCAATATTTTATTATTTTCTTCTATTTTCTTCTTTGCATGGGTCCCACTTCGATGCACGAAATAGAGGTGTTATTGTTAGTCGTGTCCCTAAGAAGTTGAAATAATTCTAAAATTTTCAAATAAGTCATAGTTGAAATTCATTTAGGGGCACTATTGTTAATCGCACCCCTATTTTCTAAAATTTGGAAAAACATCCAAGAAAATAGAAAAAAAATAATAAAATAATCAAAGGAATTTAGGAGCGCTATTGTTAATAGCGCCCCCGGCTGTTTGTAAATTTTTTTAGGGTCATTGTGCCATTACTTATAATACAGTCTGTTATTGAGCCCTTTATAATATTTTTCCTTAATTTGAGTCGCCAATTGCGTGCACAATCAATAATAGAAAATTGTAGTAGCCTTAGAGAGGTTCCTTACCATCAAATGATGGCTATGATATTGATAATTCTCTCTTGAAGAGGTTTGTAACAGTGGTCTTGTACTACCAATGCTAATGCTAATATTATAGGAATTATGTACTCTATCTTTGAAATGTTAATTAGGTAAGTTAACTTAAACAAGATCAAAAGGAAACCGTATAATTTGTTATGTATTACTTTATGTATTTGATTAGTTTATAAAGATGTAATTGATACGTAGCAGTTGCGTTTGAATGTTGTTGCCACTTATATTAGATAATGGTCTTGCCATTGCCGGTGATGTCATAGTAGTTCTCGAGACAAGGTGTGTTTTCATTTCTGCTTTAATTCGTTTTCTTTTGGACAACACTCTGACAATAATAAAGTAGAAGTTTCCTTTTCAGTTCATGTTCCAACGTCAGGTGTGTTTTTTTACCGCCTTTTTTTTAAAATTCAGGTGTAAACAATTATAGATAGTAGTAGAAGTTTTGTTTTCATAATGTAAATGAAATGAATGTTGGATTACGAACAGTTCAAAACTCGTCAATTGGCCTAAGCTGCGGAAATACCGTAAAAGCCAAGGATTAAAGGATGTATGTCAGATAAACTACCGAGGGTGTCCACCTTCTGTTTATCTCTGGCATCAAAACTCGATTTAATCCTTATACAGATATACTCCATAATTAATTTCTAAAACTTTAATCTACTTACAAATTAAATAGATTAATATAACATTTATACCTTAATCCAAATTCGAATTGGATTGCAGCAGACTCGAAAGATCGAATCTGAGAAGCTCCTTTCTTCAGAGTATCAGACATCTGATACCTTTATCGATGATCTACCATGACGACCAGAGAGCGGCTTATTTCTTCTGCCAAAAATATCGTAAACTGCGATATCCCGTAAAAACACTATTCATCGAGATAAGGACAATAAATATCTTTACGACTCGCAGTTATTCAAATATGAAATACTGCTCCTTTCGCAAAAATATTATTTTCTGAATTTCGTAAATAACCGTAACCGAGATAGAGAGAAAATATATTTATCGATTTGATCCTGAGTTAACAGATACGAGTCGAATGAAATTGTGTTTTTCTCTCTCTCCATGCCCCTCTATTTATAAAAAAAATAAGCAGGCTGGTCGATTACCGAAATACCCTTGAAAAGGAGAAATTACCAAAATGCCCTTAGGCATGTCGGCAAGCACCAAAAAAATGTGACTTTGCCACATTTCATTTTGCCAAGTCGGCATGAGAAATGAAGTTGCTGACATGCTTTTTCCTTTTTTTATTTATTTATTTTTAATTAAGATTTTAATTTTTAATTTTTAATTAAGGTTTTAATTTGATAATGATTTTCATCCCGAATTCAAAATCATAATTAATATTTAAAATCTAAACTAAATATATATAAATATCGATTTGGTTTCGGTATCGATTTGGTTTCGATTTGATTTCGGTATGATTTTATACAACGTATCGAATATGTTTATAAATCAACCATTGTTTTTACTTGTCATTTTATATGACATATATAATTTAATCATATCATATATAATTAATTATAACCATCTTAATATTAATTATAACCAATTTATAATTAATCAGTAAGATTCTCTGATTATCTCATATACGATGTGACCCAATAGGATCTGTGTTATGTTGGTGAATGGAATTAAAACCATTTTAACTTCTATAATCATATGAGGCATCTGACATCCGCACTATGACCATCCAATTACACAGATGATGTTGTACTACACAATATCACGATTCACTATACATTTTAGTCGTGTTAATTCTTGTCTCACAGTATCAGATTAGTTTCAATGTAGGTGTGTGTCATCCTTGCAAACTTAATCTTTTCTCGATCTTGAGCAGACGTATCAAATATAATTAATCTTGTAATTATATTGCATGTAGATAATCCTACTCTATCAAGGCGCCTAGTGATACTGTAACTCGTATATAGAACGAGGGACAATACTACTTTTAGTAAACCATCACTACCTCAACTAAGCTATGTATATTGAAAAGCTACCGTTATGACTGTGTTTTACTAACAACGTTAGATAACAATCACACATACACATCTCTTAGTAGGAAAGATGAATACCTCATATTTTAGAACTTAACACTAAATGGAAACATTAATGACACGTACACAATTCCTTTTAATGTTTCATTCGAGGTCTGTCAAATATCATGTTTCTGTAACATGTATTCATGTAATTAAAACGATATCTCATGTCTATGGTTTGTAAAACTTAACCATCTTTTAATCCACATTCTAACCTTGTAACGATAAGTTAGTGTTCCTGCTAATTACCTTGGTTAGAGACTTTTAAGAATATATATCATCTATATTATGAAGTTTCACAATTTCAGTTATTAACTCTAGTCAGATAAATGAATTATTCATAAATTCAATAATACTCAAGGTAACAAAATGACAATTTATTAATCACTCAATTCATGAACAAAGCTTTATGATAATTTATCGTATTATTGACTTCTAGATTATTATAAACTAACAATGAAAACACATCTTGCCACTAAAATTATTGCAATGGGTTAATATTCAAATGAAATGAGTTGCTTTGTTGATATGAATCCATGATCTGTAAATGGAACTTTGTCACTGAACTTATTACAAGTAGACAACAAATGACCTCTGATGTTCACTTTTGATATTGTTATCATGTTTTACAATATTAATTTTGTGGGTTATTAGTACTATCAACTTTATTTATTTTAATTTTCACTTGCGTTACCAAAAGCGTAATAACTCAGGTGTTTATTTATTTCTCTTTCTGAATGTATGTCATCATGATATGTCAAATTACAAAACTCTGGTAATCTTCTTTTTAAATTTCAGGTAGTGTTAGAACTAGCCAAAAATTCAAGCAGTTGCTAATGAAACTAAAGTCGTCGAAGGGTTGATAATCTTCTTTGGGTTTTGAAGAGTTGCATGAGCGGATGCTCAAAGTGTGAGGTGATGTGGCAACTCATATTTTGTGTTTCTTCCTTGTAACTTTTTTGGAAGGATGCAACATTATAGTTGAAGCACTCAAATGCATGAACATTAATTTCATATATGGTGCATGATGTACTACAAGTGGCAGTGTCATGGCTGCTCAGTAATGAAGTATGTTGATCGTGACCCGTCTAACTTGTCACTGTGTATTATCACATCCTATAATATAAGATATAAGACATGCAAGCAGGAGAGATTCGCAGCCCTGCGGACGCAAATTTGCATTCGCAGGGTTCGGTAACCGTCCGATCGCATCATTTTTCGCGCACGCGATTGAAAAGTACGAAATTTAAAGAATTTGATTTGAAAAGTACGAATCTCAAAGCACATCGGACGGTTTCTAAAGATTGCGAACGGGTTTTGAGTTCGCAGAGCTGCGGACCTAACCCGAGCTGATAAGACATACCTAATGCTAACTAGTTAGGCATCCTTCTTGGAGGCAGGCATCACTGTCAACTTATATTCTCTTCTGGTAGTTAATCTTATGCAATTGTGCTTTTTGCAACAACATCTAAATCACCTTTGCATGTATGTGCAATACATACTTTTTCTGCAAGGATATCTAGGGGGAAAAAATCATGCTCTGTTAGTTCCAATGAACCTCCATTTTGCTCAGATTTTGTTTTCTCACTATCGATGTAATTATATATTTCTTTTTGCTGAATTTTTTTATTTTCAGCATGAAATGCGAAACATAATTAAAATTATCTTGAGAGCTACAATTGTGAATTCAGGTTTGTTTTGATACCCGTCAGATTTATCAACATTCACACCAACAGTTCAAGTTCAACACATATTTTCAAATTGTCAATCCATTTTAAGAGCAAAGCAAATAAGATGAGTTTTATTACACTGAAATAAGATACTAAAACGATACATCATGTATTTGCATTCAGTTAAGGGTCACATATTTCATATATCTGAAATAATATAAGATGCAATCTGTATTTTCTTTTATGGTTAGTTTCATTTCTCTCCAATCTATATAAATACCATAAGAATGAAATCTCAAGTGTGTACTAAAATGCAACTTGCTTAAGGTTCAAGTATCATTATTTTTTTGCTATCTTTCATAGAGCAATGCTCTAACTTCCAGTTGCATTTTCATTAACAGGTTACTTCGTCATCGGCATCTCGTTGCCGACGTGGAAAGATTATCTATGTTGATATGCTTAGTCGAGGGTTCAAGTAGCTCAAACGAATCTCATTTAGATTTGAATTCAGATTCATGTGCTCTGAGTCTTTGTGTATGCAGCTCAGACGAGTCTGTAGTTGACGGTGATGACGTCACCATCTATAGTTGATCACTATCTGCTGCATGTCAGCTTAGTGCGACCAGAGTTAGTGCTATTGGACTGGGTCACTAAGGACTATTTGCGACCGGCGACGCTCATCTCTGCAATCGGGATCCCGGCAGCAGAAGGTCCTCTTTGCTGTAATGAGTCCCATGACTCGCCACACCATTAATTACATGTATGATGTATCCACGCCAGTTTCCAAACCCATAATATTCACACTCATCTTGATTCTTGAGCAACTTATCCTTGACGATTTATAAGAATCTAGGAATCCTCTTCTTTAGTAGAGTAAATATAAAGGTGACAAAAAATTATATTCCTTGGGGTCTTCTCAAGATGCTTAATGCAAGCACATTATAGTTCCATTTCCCGTTAAATCTCTTTAGAGCAACACCTCATCCTGCTAGCTAGGGTATTAGATCCCTTCCTAAATTGAGTTGATCTGTGTATGTATCCAATCCATCAATGGCACCCCATTTTGTGCCATAATCATTGTCATAGGTTATTACAATGTTAATTAATATCCAACTGATAAATTACCGAGTTAGAAAGATGAGATAGCAGGAAGATTTGGTTTGATTGCTTGTCATTTATTAAGAGTATAACTTAGGTGTATCCTTAAACTGCAAGAGCTTAGCATATGCTTAAGGAAAATGTTTAGCCGATCCCAACTTCGATACCGTCATCGATACCCACTGGACACGTCCAGTTGAGTTCCGACGAAAATTTGTTTTACTTATAATGCATATTGTTTTCGTTATTATGCATGTTGTTTTTGTTATTGTGCATCTAATAACATGCATAACAGTCAAATACTTATGATTTATATCCTAAGTTCATTATGTTATTTTGTTATACTTATGATTTATTATGTTTTCGTTATTATGCATGATGTTTATGTTATTATGCATGTTATTTGTATTGTTTTGCATGTTATTTACTTGCATAATAATAAAAAATAACATGCACAATAACAAAAACAACATGCATAATAACTAGAACAATTTTTCAAAATAAATGCAACTGGATTTGTCCAGTTCGCATCGATGAGCGTAGCGACGTTCGTTTTCAGTGAAGCGTCCGATCAATTATATGCATACTAACAAAAACAATATGCATAATACAAAAAAACAACATGCATCATAAAAACAACAACATGCAAACTGAATTCAACTGAACATATCCTGTTAGTATCGATGGAGGTATCAATGAAGATATTGATATATCAGCTCCCTATGCTTAATTGAGCTTGTTGTACTATGGATTCACATCACCTACTTTTCTTTGAAGAAAAGTAGGACTCTATTATTGAAATCTCATCCGTTGAAATCTAAGTAACGGATGAGATTTTTTACAACCAGCCCCTCAGTCAAATCTTTGAGCGATCTGATCCGTCTAATTTTAATTGGACAGTCTAGATCGTAATAATAGGACCCTCCTTTTTGCTCAAAATAATAGCAGATTCGGACTCGCTGTACTATATAGGTGTGCATGTAATATGAGAAACAAGAACATGATCTTTGGATTCAATTCATTAATTATTGATAGCATTACATAGAGTACATAGGGTAATATTTAAGTTACCTATCAACTAAGCAATCAAGGTTTTTATATAATTAATGTTAAGTGGTGACGCCTTAGTTCTTTTAAACACTCATATGTAGCAAACATTTAGCATTTTAAAAAATTAAAAATAATAAATAATGTACACGATATAAATACATAAAAGGATGATTAAGTATTCAAACTCTGCATTCTGCAATCATATCAAATCATTCTAAGAATGTAAATGATATGGATATTATTTTCTCTTTTCCGAAATAGTATTTAACTAGCTATTATCTACAACAAATATATTATTTGCATTTATAAATTAAAATATTCTCATTCGTATTCATTTTGTATTAGTGAAAATTATGTGGATATGGATATGGATATCATTTGAATTGTCAAAATAATGTGGATATCCAAATTATCAGAATTCTAAACAATAGCATATGATATAAAAATTCCATTTGTAAACTAGTGTTAAATTGTTATAACATTTTTATTTACTAATCTCAATTTCTAATATATTATGAACATCAAGTCACATATTAACCTATTTATATCAATTTTGATATTATAAAATTTTATTTCATTATTTGAAATAATTTTTTTTAATATATATATATGTATGTATATTTATTCATAATAAAATTTAAATTTTATTTCATATATGTAGCCAAATTCGTACCATTTTGCATCATATTCGTAAATGTATCTGTAATTCCGTATTAATTTCAATGTGAATGTGATTTTGAATTTTAACAGCCGCCTAGCATCAGCATTTATATTCATATATCAATTGGACAAATTGTAAAATATGGTTTCAACGGTTCGAAACTCAGCTCTGAAAAATTTTAAGTCAAAATTTGAATTAGACTTGGCGCAAAGAATTCACTTCTAAAAAAAATGATTTCAATCCAATCCATCCCATATCAGCTCCGTTTTCATCCCTACGACATTACAATCCTTTTTTTCTTTTTTCTTTTTATTTACTTTAAAATCCTTTTTTTCTTTTTTCTTTTTATTTATTTTAATTTTGCATGACTGTACGTTTCGAGAAAAATATTTATTTCAACGCAACATTTATTGAATGCAAGTTTCTTTTGTTCATCAAATTAAATTGTCTCTGTTTAAAAAAATTTCAACAATTTATTTGATTAAAGCAGGTCTTTTGCAAGATATTCCATATTAGCAAGGGAGTTGCGTGTCAACACCAACGTTGATATCACTTTTCTCAACGCGTTTCATTACATTTAGAACATAAAGCAATTCATAATGTATACTTGAACAATATAACCAACATGTCTAAAAGACTAAAACAACTCTAATTTTGATTAACTTTCAACATATAGTATATATATGCACAAACATGCGGTCCGGGTTATAGCCGGGTTATTTCCGGGTTATTCCAGGGGTTTGCATGGTTATTTCCGGGTTATTTTTTTCGACGAACTGCGCGTATTTTCTCTCAAGTCGGATTTAACACCGTCTTTTTCCAGCCGGATTATACGAATTTTGTCAAATGCCTACACCACAGTCTACATAGAATAGACTGTACATCGGAAAAAGGTGGAAAAAAAGAGAACAGCTTCAAGGCCAACAAAAGAAAAAGGTAAGAAAGAGGCCCAAAAGAGAATATTCGGAAGGCCGCACCAGACAAAAGGGATATTCAGAGAATCTTCTGTCACGTGGCGCGAGACGATTCGTTCTAAAGCAAAGGAGAAGAATATGTTGAGAGAGGGAGAAAAAAAGAGCGGTTGGAGTCTTCTACCTGAAGACTAATGTTGGAGAAAGCGACCAACCCTCATTATTGCACAGCGAATTCGATGCGCTCTCTAATCTCTTCCTCTTTCATGCATTCTCTCTTCTCTGCAATTAAAATAATAATTATCTTCTCTTGTTGTCTCGTGTGATTAATGTCATATACAATTTATTTATTTTATCAGTCTTGTATATAGTTAGAATTGTGTATTTCATATCTTTAATTTGGCATTAATTTTTCGGGAGTTTTTGTGGGAAAATATGATCCATGTACAGCTGGTGAGGTTATTGTCATCATGTTTTTTTCTATATGACCGGGTTCCTCTAAAGATAGAACCAACTCGACATTTCGACACACTACAATAGAAAAAAGATTTAACGACTTTCATAAAATAACGATTATAGAAAAAATTGTTAATTAAACACTGTAGCCAGAAGGAGAAAAAAATATTTTATAATAAGACTACATTTATCTTAAATAATTGTTGGATAGGTGGGAGCTACGCTCATGATTATTTAAAATAATTATTGTCTTATCTTTTCAGATTAAAAAAAACTAAGACAAAGATTTTTAAATAATCATAGACGTAGCTCCACCTACGTCAACACGCATCTAAAATAATCGTTGTCATATCTCCAATCTTAACTCTTAAAATAGCGTTCTCGTGCATCTTTTTTTCCTCTGTCTTTCTTCTCTGTCTGTTCACCTCTACAACTCTAGCAGATATGATATGCTTGAGTTGTGGAGGTGGTCTAACTCGATCGCTATCACACACACACACACACACACACACACACATAGACTGGCTGCATCGAAAAAACTCTCTCTTCCCTACCTGATCGGCTCAATCGATATCGTATTTTTCTCCTCTTGTCGACGCCTTCAATCAGTTCGAGCTTGAGTAGGTGAGGGCTCATTATTAGATCTCTCGTGTTTTACTCCTCTCGCCAATGCCTTCTCTTCTTTAATGCCATTTTTTATTTTGTTAAATTTTTTGTTAAATTTTTTATTTTGTGAACTCTTGTTGTTATGGGTTCATACTTGCTATAATGGGTTTATACTTGTTGTTATGGGTTTATACTTGTTGTTATGGGTTTGTACTTGTTATTATGGCTTTTTATACTTGCTAAGAATTATGAATTTATACTTATTGTTATGAATTTATACTTGCTAAAAGTAATGTGTTTATACTTGTTGTTATGGATTTATACTTGATTTATGAATTTGTACTTAGCATAATTGCTAAGGTTGTTGTTAGGATTTAGGTTAAGTTTTTGTTGCTCTAACAAACTTTCTTCTATTGGAGTCTGTCTATGCTAATCAAAATTATTTACAACAACTTTATAGGTGTAGAACTTGATGAAACTCATGTGTTTCATCCTAAAGATGATGTTATTTAATATGTTTTTTCTTTGACATTTGACTGTGATTTTTAGCTTACATGTTTATAGAGCTTAAGGATCCTTTATACTACATAGACAACATAAGGACTACTTGTTGTATTATTCTATATTATTTTTTTGTGTTTTTATAGGTAACTCCTTGCGAGAGCTAAGGTAATACTGACTGAGAGTGACAAGATAGTTCATAAAGTTGGGTTAAGACTAAAAGAAACTGTTGTGCGATTAAGTGAAGCTGAAAAAAAAATACATAGAAATTGAGGTTAGGAGCCTTTAAAGTACATAAAAAGCACATGAGCCACTTGTTTTATTATCACTTGACAACTATATAGAAAGTACTAACTAGTTCGTATTTATGTGTTTTTGTAGGTAGCGCCTTGCGAGAGCTATTGAATGACATACTACTTAGAATTTCACAGAATTACGTAACTCAGAAGATGCATTTAATGTCTTAGCTATTAAAGAACAACGAGTCGGATATGGTCTGATCTCATGTTAGTTGTTTTTACTAGGAAATTTAATCCTAAATTTGGTGGGACTTGATGTACTTAGGTGGATGACCTTGGATGCACATGATATCTTTGCATCAAAGGCATCAAAGGCATCGAGCAACATAGTGCATCATGTCAGTCATTGACCATGTCTGATACACCTAGTAAGTTCGATGATCTTTGATGTAAAGATACATGATGCATCCAAGGTCGTTCCACCAAAACATTCAAGACATCAAGTTCCACCGATATAGGGGTTTAATTTCCTAGCAAAAAACCTAACCGGAGATCCCGCATGTGTATCGTTGTAAATCTTTTGAGTTATGTCCTTGTTTGAAACCCGAAGATATCTGCTATCTAAAGGATGTTGGAATTGAGACGTCAATTCCAATAAATTAAGTTTGGACTACGTGTTATATGATTATTGTATGTCACATCCTGTCGCCTAATTAATCATAATTGGTCCATTAACAATTATAATTAATTTACTTAAGTTCTATATGATTACTGCATGTCACATACTGTCGCCAAATTTTTTATTTCTCAAAACATACGCGTTTGGATCATATCATGATTACTGCAAAATAGTGCTATCTAGATTAGTGGTTGAAATAGTGGTTACTTCGATCTTGCTATCTAGGTTAGTGCAAAAATAATGCTAATTTTGTGCTATCTAGGTTAGTGAAAATATTGTTTGGATTGCACATTTTGAGTAGTGATAGTGAGAATTAGTTAACTAATGAATTATTTAAGTTTTTAACGGATAATAAAAATAAAATAATAAAATATTCATATCAATTTATAATAGTAATAATAATAAAATGACAATAATAATAATAATAATAATAATAATAATAATAATAATAATAATAATAATAATAATAATAATATCAAAGAGGATGATTACAATGTAATAAAATAATAATTTTGCTAACCATGTCACGTGCTAATTTGCTAATCCTATTATTTTGTTGGATTAGCAAAGTAGCACTAAACAACACTACTCACAATTTACTAATTCATGTTTGGATCACATTTTTTTTGTGGATAGTAACACTAACTCATAGTTATCAAAATATTGTGGTGTATATTTTTATCTTCTGTAAACAATACTCAATTTTCATATATTTCAAAATCATTTTTTTACACTTTCAAAAGTGACTACTATTATTCTAGATGTAAGAAGATAAAATTTACATAATGTTTGGATGCACGTTAGAATTATCAAACACTAGAACAGAAATGAGTTTTAATAACCCCCTCATTTAATAGCAGACCTTAGTCCGCTATTAGAGCCTCTCTTTTGCCGATATAGAAGACCCAAATTTTGATAGTGAAATAAGCTGCTTCTTTTGGTTGAATTAATTAGCTGATATGTTTTATATTATGTAAATATTTTATATACATAAGTTATTTTTCAAATGTGAAAAACAGAAATAATTATAAACAATACGATTAGTCGTGCAATATGTGTGCAGAAGAATATTGAAAAGATTGATTTTTCATGAGTTGTATTGTACATAAGTATATCAAATATACATCAATTTAAATATGAAGTGATAATCAATATTATCCATTGGGAAAAAATGAGGAGAGGAAAATAAATTGAATGGCTGAGATTATTGATGATGTGACATAACTATAATTCTTTGATGCTTAATCCTCTTTATGGAGTAACAAGGCCTTCATGGGGAGGTATGGGGTTCAAGCCTCGCCAGGGGTTACTTTTAGGGAGAGTTTTTCAAATTTATTTTCTGTTTTGTTTGTGGGTGTGTGTTGTAAGCCTACGTGCACTACCATAGTTTTGACCTTTAATAGCGGCAACAAACAGCCTTTAATAGCGGACTAAGGTCTGCTATTAAAGTGGGGCTATAAAATGTTCGAAGGGTTCGCTATAAATTCCAACTTCTAATAGCGGACCATGTGTCATGTCTGCTATTAATTTCCACTTTTAATAGCGGACCTTGGACACACTCTGCTATTAATTCCTACTTTTAATTGCTTACCCAGAGACAAGTTCGCTGTTAAAAGTGGGAATTAATTGCGGACCTATTCAGGGGTCCACTATTAAAGGTTTACAAAATTTAAAAAAAAAACTGACAGCTGTCAGATCGTGTTAGGATAGCAAAAGCAACATTATGAAAGTTTCAAATTTTGTGTTGTTTGTGCATTTTTATGTTTGTTTGTGCATTTAAATTTAAAACAACAATACGAACTTAAATATAATAGCAACAATATGAAAATAATTCTTAACAAAATTTTAAAAGAACCGGATTTCAAATAAAAAAGTTGAAAATTTCAAAACATACGTGAAATTAGTGCAAAGGTAAAAATGAACAAATTTGTTTAACTCTTAGAAAAATTAAGAGAGATAGAGATTGAGAAAAAAAATAGAATTCATCTTTTGTGTTTGTATATTGAGAAGTTGAGAGATGAAGAGAAAAAATTGAGAGATAATGAAGAGTTAAATATATATATATATATATATATATATATATATAAGAGAGAGATGAATGAAATAAAGAGATAAAAAGATGGGAATCCGTGAGTTTTTTCTGGGTGATTTTTGAGCGTCAGATTGGTTAGAACGGATGTTGTAGATTGTAAAGGCAGTGAGTAATCCGTGGGAACCGTTTTAATAGCGGACCCTCATAAATGCCGCTATTAAATCTAAACCTTTAATAGCGAACCCATGGCCAGTCCGCTATTAAAAGTCACCTTTTAATAGCGGACTGTCATAGATGATGCTATTAAAAGTTTTAAGAGCGGATCCCTATTCTCATCCGCTATTAAAAGTCACTCTTTAATAGCCAATTTGCTCTAAAGTCCGCTATAAATTCTTTTTATACTGAATTTTGTACACTGCCGCTATTAAAAGGGAGCTATTAAAACTCCTTTCTGTTGTAGTGGAGCAATGAATAAAAAAAAATTCTTTATGGAGTATCTAACCAACAGACTAAAGCAAATAGCGGTCCATGGCTGTATTAAGTAAACTTCGGTTGAAACGAAATAAATTTGGTGAAATTGAATCTCGACGCAGATCGAACGATAAAAAAAAGCTGGTGGTGTAGATATATAGCCTGAGAATTTGTTGTGTTTCCTCCTTTAAGAGATAAATTTGGCTAATTTAGACCTTGAGAGAGCTATATATCCTGCATGCACGAAAAGATCTATCCAGTCTTTGTATCCTTTGATTTCTTTTTTTTATAAAGAAAATATGGATTGCATCTACCTAACATAAAGGAACACTTTTCACCTCCAGTATGAATGCAAATATTCAGTGTCAGGTGTTTGTGCTTCAGTGTGAAGATTTGCAAATGCGTGTATTCTCCTTTTCAAAGTAAAATTGAAAAAGCGACTCTTTTTTCTTTGAAATATTGGGTTATATCTCTTTGTGGGGGAGAGAATCTTTTCATTTTTTGTTTTGAATTTGGTTGGTATATGCTTTAATGGCATTCTCTTTTTTCTTCTTTGATCACCAAATTTGGAATCATGAGCTTTGAAGATTTACAAACTACATTACTTTAGAATATGGCATCTATTTTGGTGTGAATTTATATCTTGCAACTATCTTATTGCGCATAGAACCCATTCTGATACTTGTGTATATTGCTATAGGTATATCTACCAGTATCCTGATTTCACAATCTAATCTAATCTAATCTAATAGAACCTTGTATCCAACAAGCACAAAGAAGTTATAAAATTGTCACAATAGTCCACTATAATTATACAAATACGTTTCTGTTAATGAACTCTTAATCAATTAGTCAATTTGGTTATAACATTATAGTGACATTACATAAACTTTTGATGGATATTTTTTTCAGATACAATTTAAATTAATTTTTCCATTGCTAACAAGTTTTGCAAGATAAAACATCATGTTTTGACAATAAAGTTACCGTGCTAATTAATAGACATCTCATTTGCTTCTAGACTTAATTAATAATCTCAAAACATATCTGCACGATTTAATGTTCCACATAAAAGACAAATTAATATTCAAATAAGTCCTAAAATAAAGCCAGTTACATACTTTTGTTATTTCCATGTACTGCTTGTCAGAAGGGAGATAGAAAACACAAAAAGACAGAAAAAAATTGCTTAAAGAGGCCAGAGAAATCTTTTTTTTCTGGTATTGCCGTATGAATTAGTACACATTTCTGAGCCCCATGGTATCTGAAAGACTGAAACTATTGCGGGCCCAACACATATATATGTCTATATCTTCAGAAATACACTAGGATTATTGCATCTCTTTGCGTTTTATTTTTGGCATTTTGTAGCATAATTTGCACATGCAAACCTAAGCTATTGCTATGTGAATTGCCAGAAAAAATATTTGGTATCTGACAGTAACTATATGCTTTTTCCTTTCTTTATATATAGGGAAATTTAGTTATATGCCATTCGGTAACGGATCAATTAGGGAAATGCCACTCAATATTCCAAAATTAGAGAAATGCCACCAAATTGATAATGCGTTCATAAGTATGCCATTACTCAGCTTTTAGCAGACTTTAAAAACAATTTTTTTTACATATTCCGATAGTTCCCTCACTCAACAGATCAATGGTCCTCCTCAAATCCTTGATTACACCCGAACCCTAGCCTCCCCAAAGCACCTGGTGCCAACCCACAGGTCTGCCGCTCGATGAACCCACCAAACCCATAGTGTGGTCTGCCACTCGATATTGAAGCACCCGAACCCTAGCTTCCCCAAAGCTCGTCCTCCGCCTCCCCATACCTCGTCCTCGCCACCACTCTATATCTGACAACAACCTCGCAGTCGTCCTTTTCCAGCAGGGTTCTGACAACCAACCTAGTCGATTTGCCAACCAACCTAGTCGATTTGCCAATGCAGTCGTCCTTTTCCAGCGGGGTTCTGGTGGACAAAAAATTGCCGCTAGTCGATTGTCCATATTGCGGGATTGCCTTGAGAAAGCGATTGAGCAATACAAAAACAAACCCACAGAGATGGTTCTACGTCTGCGACAACTTCAAGGTATGCTGGTAACTGGTTCACATTTGTACTGGTAACTGGTATAATCGAAAAATCAATAACTGGTATGCATTGGTAACTGGTCTAATTCACTGGTAACTGGTCACATTCGTTAAAAAAATGGGTTAAAAAAGAACAGAGAGCTGCCGTTAACTGGTATGCTGGTAAAAGCTGTGCTGGTAACTGGTGTGCTGGTATCTAGTGTGCCGGTATCTGGTTTGCTGGTATCTGATTTGCTGGTATCTAGTTTGCTGGTATGCTGGTAACTTGTTGCTGCAATCACCCCAACTTGGATATAAATTCCAGTGGTTTAATCTAGTATCTGATTTGCTGATTTGCTGGTATCTAATTTGCTGGTATCTGGTATGCTGGTAACTTGTTGCTGGTATCTAGTTTCCAGTGGTTTGCTGGTAGCTGTTATCTGACAATATTTGTATATAAATTCCAGTGGTTTAATCTAGTCTCCTTCAATCACCCCAACTTGGATTTTGCTTGTCACAGACAAGATCGATATCATATATATCATGCCGCTGACACTCGTTTGTCGGTTGTTGCTTTAATTGTTGCAGCAACAAGTTATAATTAAATAATTTATGATTAATTATTGATTGTAATTGTAATTGCAGAAGAGTGGTCATTGTAGATTTTGGAAATGGGAGAATGATTACGAGATGTTCCTTGATGAAATTGGACTACGAGGAGTGCACAACAATATGGAATTCGAGATTTTACAAAATTCTATGGTTGAATTAAGGAAAGAGCACTCTCGTTCGATTGATATATTTAAGAAAGAGATGGAAGCATTGAAGATGGAGATGAAAGCATTGAAGATGGAGATGAAAGCATTAAAGACTGAGTTGGAAGATTTGAAGAAACAAAATGCACATCTAATTGTAATAATGGAGAAGATAAAATTTGCCGTAGTCGTTGGTCTAGTTACTATTGTAATTGTAATCATTTGCAATTCTATGTAGTTGTTTGTAGTTGGTCGTGGTTGTTTGTAATGTACTTGTGAGAATTATGAATTCAATGTATTGTTCGAATTCAGATCATTGTAGACCAATGCAGATTATTTTTTGTCCAACAGCAAGTTAAAGTAAAGGAATTGATGAGGTCTGGTACTTGTGAGAGTTGGTACGAATTCAGATTATTTGCAAATGGAAGTTGGCTGCAACCGAATTCATGTACACAGCAACACAACAAGTTCATACACAACAACATTGCAACCGAATTCATGAACTAATACATTGCAACACTCATTCCAAAATTAGCATTAATACATTCATAGCAAGTTCATGCATATCAAGGCACAACAACATTCATACACAGCAAGTTCATACACAATAAGTTCATACACAGCAAGTTCAAAACAACAAGTTTATACATCAACACTAAATTATCGATCAAGACAGAGAGCAAGTTTATCGCAGAAACTTGAAGACAGCAATTTCAAAACAACAAGTTGTAACATTTCCATCAGAGGCATTTATCGCTTCCTGCATTTCAAGACAACAAGTTGTAACAATTTCAAAACAACAAGTTTTATGAATTTGAACACAACAAGTTCTAATAATTTCATTGTTCCTTCTCTTGTCAGGATTTTCGGAAAATTTCATTGTTCTGTGAATTTCAAAACAACAAGTTTTATGAATTTGAACACAACAAGTTGACGACAGCATATTATTTGGTTCTGCGAATTTCATTGTTCTGTGAATTTTATTGTTTCGGCAAAAGTTCAAGACAACAAGCATCTCTAAAAGTTCAAAACAACAATTATTATGAATCACCTGTTCCTCTTAGCTGCATGAGCTTCAGAATCATTTTCCTTGCATGTTCTGGCTTGATGACCAAAACCTTTGCATCTCTTGCATTGTCTCCTTCGCTTGTTTGGTTCTAGGATTCCTGGAATTCTCTGATTTCTAGGCCTGCCGGGTGGTCTTTTGGAGTGAGGTGGCAAAACTTCGTAGTCAATCTCAGCCTTTTGCCACTTGGATTTGTCATTCAATGCTGGAATCTTTCCCACATATGCTGCTCTAAACTTCTCAAGCGAATAAAAGTCGTCAACATAATCCTCCATGCGAGCACCTCTAAGCGAGCATATAAATTTGATGGCATGCATGCATGGCTTTCCGGTAAGTTGCCACTGTCTACAAGCGCATTCTTTTTTGTCCAACTCCACTACGTTCCTCCAAATTGTACCATTGTTGTCTACTTCACTAACCTCCGCATAATCATCTCCCCCTCTGAAAACTCTGGAATTACCCGTGTTCCTACTGATTGCATTCAATTCCTTGGTTACATTTGGAAGAATTGCACATCGCAGCTTAGCACCTATGGTCCTCCTCAAATCAAACTTCTCCATTATCATTTGCCTTATCTGGTCCAAAAGATCAACTACATTCAAACCCTTATATGCCTTAATCCAATTATTAAAACTCTCGGATATGTTATTATTTTCGTAGTCACATTTGGACATCTCAGAGAATTGACTTCTTTTCCAAACAAGCTTGTGATTCCTCTCCAAATAATCAACAGCACCTGGTGCTAATTTCTGAACCCTCTCCATGTGGCTGATACACTCCTCTGTAGTATATGCTCTCAATGCAGCTTTCATGTGCCCGACAACAACATCTCCATGAAACCTTTTCTTGAAGTTCTCCATCAAATGCCTCATACACTCCCTGTGTTCTGAGTGAGGAAATACACTTGGAATCGCTGCACATAGGCCCTTACCGGCATCCGACGAAATTGCCAATCCCGGTGGAGTTCCTATAGCTCTCCTAAGCTGCGACAGAAACCACTTCCAACTCTCTGTTGTCTCCGAATCAAAAACTCCATAAGCAACAGGGTACAACCAGTTATGTCCATCGATGGCACATGCAGATGCCAATTGACCCCGGTATCGACCTATCAGTGGTTCCAATTTTGAATTAGAATAAATACATGAATAATGTATTAATTTTGCAGAATTGCACATGTAGTATATGTTCTTACCAGTCAAGTGAGTCGAGTCCACTCCTAGGTAAGGTCTGCAACCCCGAAGAAATCCATTTATGCAAGGCTCAAGTGCCACAAAGATCTTGCTGAACCGTACCTTATTATTGCATTCCTTCTCAACCTCTATCTCAACTATGCTTCTAGGAGATATCTTTTCCACCTCGCACTTAAAGTTGTACAACATTGCGAAGCTTTCCTCCCATGACCCATGAATCTTATTAAGAGCAGCTACCCTCCCTTCCCAAGCTTTGTTGTAGGTTACCTTGACATGGTATTCATCTTGCAACTTCTTTTTAACGTCTATCGCTCCAACTGATGGGTTCTTTTTTAGCCAATTAGTAACCCTTTCTGATATCCAAGCTTTAGAGGCCATCTTTCCATCAACCATAGTAGTAGATGGGCAAGTATGCTCATGCGGTAGCTTCTTGACCTACAATTACATAATTTGAGTTAGCACAAGTAATTAGATAAAAAGACACATACGTATGTGAATTATAATTGCATACCGTGAAAGATTTATTATCTTTGACAAAGGAGGCATGAATTCTCCAAGCACAGCTGGAGTCTTTGCATCTTCCTATGAACCTTGTCTTATCAGTTTTGATTGTAAGGAATTCAAACTCTTTTTTTATAGCAAAATGCCTCAATGCCTTTCTAAATTCCTCCTGGAAATGATGCACCAACCTCTATCTTGGGATCCTCCGGATCATATGTCATGATCGATTCATGTTGAACAGGGCCTTCTACACTTGCCTCCTCAAGCAAGCTAGTCAATTGGTCTGAATCGATAGGAACCTCCTCTATGGCTACTCTATTGCTCTTATCAAACCCAACCTCCAAATCAGACATGTATATGTACTCATCATCTAATCCAACATGTCCATAGTTATCAAGATCGTCCGATTGGGATATTCCTACATTTGTGCTACCTTCTTGGCTCTGGGTACTAAAATACACTAAATACCAGTGTTGTAAAATACAGTAAAACTGGTCACTGGTACTTACGATAAATTTCCCTAATTAAAAACTGTTTATATGTTCAAAAGAAATCTGGAAATTAGTTTCTGTAATTTCATACCCACTGGGAAGCGCCCATGATTTCGCAACCGACGAAGAAGAGGCCATGGAGTTCTTCAAAGGTTTCGAAACTGAATTTAAACAAATAATACTATCAGCTAAATTTAGAGAATAAATGCTAATTCAGAGATGACTCAGCAAGGCAAATTCAGAGAATAATATCAATCCGAAATCAGCATTGATGATTCTAACCTCAAATGCAGCAGTGGGGCCTATTGCCAAAGAGACATAGACGATTTGCCCGTTCGATTGGAGGTGAGCGACGCGAGACGGAGTGCTGGCTAAGCGACGCGAGACGGGAGTCCTGGCTAAGCGGAGTGCTGCTCAGAAGTGAGGTGGAGGCAGACTAGGGTTCGTCGACTGCATCAGAAAGAAAGGAAGAAGTCGGTTTGGTGGGTTCATCGATGAACATAACTCAGCACTTCAGCAGGGTAAAAGGTCGATCTGTTGAGTGAGGGTACTATCGGAATATGTAAAAAAAATTGTTTTTAAAGTCTGCTAAAAGGTGAGTAATGGCATACTTATGAACGCATTATCAATTTGGTGGCATTTCTCTAATTTTGAAATATTGAGTGTCATTTCTCTAATTGATCCGTTACCGAATGACATATAACTAAATTTCCCTTATATATATTTTATAGGTTGTTCCAAATAAAAAAGGACTAATCTTGATTAATGTTTGATTAGACTAATTATTGGGTAAAAATTAAGATGATTTGAAGTATTCTTTAAAAATTCATATTAAAAATTATAATGTAGTGATGTTTGGTTTCCTAGATTTTTGTTTCTGGGATATGATATACAGTCCAAAAATCTTGATTTCTACTTATTAATATAGTACATGAAAATTGAGACAGCATTAAATCAGTTGCAACAGTATTGAAAAGTCGCACAATAATACAAAAATTGCAGAAGATAACCACTGACATCCTATGTCTGGCAACCTTTGATTCTCTTCTATGCTCCTAAAACAACCCTTAATAAGCTTTTGCCTTTGATCCTAACAAGAAGTTACCATGCCTTTTACTTTATCACCCCTTGCTTTTGACTTTATTCTCCTCTACTCCCTCTCAGTCTCCCTCTAAAAAGCACCTGATCCCCCTTGATCCTCATGTTTGTGTTTGTTTACTCTAAGGCAAAACTAAGCTTGCACCTAACATTTATTGGCTTTAAGAATTTAATGGCTTCACCATCTGATGTAAGTTTAGATTACAACCCCACCAGTAATTGTTTCTCTACAATTCAAAAGGGGAACAATGACCAACTGGAGCAAACACAAAAACTACAAGAATTTCTTGCAAGGCTTGAAGAAGAGAGACTCAAAATCGAAGCATTCAAGCGCGAGTTGCCTCTTTGTATGCAACTCCTCAACAATGGTAACTTATTCTTTAATCAGTACCCTTTATATTTTTGTTCAAGTTTTTCTTAGGATCGATATTCTTTTACATGATTTTATGCTTTATAAACAATATTATATTGCCATTGACAAAATAATTGAAGTGATATATGTTTCATATGTTTACAGCAAAATTTGTGCAACTTCAATGAATCGTCTAATTAAGCACTAATTTCTTAAAAAATTAGCTGTGGATGCATACAGGCAGCAGCTCGAGGCATACCGATCAACCCAGGGAACAAAACCTGTACTTGAAGAATTTATACCGATCAAGCATATTGGTATCGAAGAAAATGAGAAAGCGAGCAACAATCCACAATCAGAGAAATCAAGCTGGATGGTCTCAGCTCAGCTGTGGAACCCTTCATCGCATGAGGCAAAGCCACAAGTTAATCATGCAAAAGAAAATGGTAACAACTCATTTGAAACTAGCCCTAAAGTTCATCTTGATACGAAGAAGAGAAACGGTGGGGGTGCATTCTTGCCATTTTCTAAGGAGAAGAACATGACAACTGATTCAAATTCTAGGGATTTACCTGAATTGGCACTGGTACCATTTGAGAAAGATAGCAAGGAGACGAAACTGATAGATCAAAAGGAGTGCAATGGGAGTTTGAGTTTGAGAAATGATAATAATGGTGATCAACAAGTGAAGAAAGTCGCTGATGGGTCGGCATCGGCTCCACAGACACATAGAAAAGCACGGAGGTGCTGGTCACCGGATTTGCACCGGCGTTTTGTTAATGCCCTTCAGATTCTTGGTGGTGCACAAGGTATAGTACTACTTTTTGCAATTCCTTTTACATTTAAGAATCTAATACTAAGCACATGGTTTCCATTTTAATTTGATCATACCATATCATACAACAAAAATATTTCATATTATTATATGATCTGAGTAATTGTTTCTAATTCTGGAAGTCTGCAACAGTACAAAAATACTTCTGCAATTATTGTTTGCCTGAAATTTTGTGATGGTTTGAAATCATTGGTGCATGCAGTTGCCACACCAAAGCAGATAAGGGAACTAATGAAAGTAGATGGATTGACCAATGATGAGGTGAAAAGCCATCTTCAGGTCCTTTCTCCCTTCTTGTCTTTTCTCAATTCTCTCTCCTTCCTACACACAGACACACCAAGAGTACAATCTCAGTTCTTATAACAAAGTAACAAACTATATTACTGGTAAAATGAAAAAAGTTTCCTAACAACTATAAATCTTTCTTTGACCAGAAATACAGGCTCCACACACGACGGCCAATTCCGGCCCCCCAACCGCCAGCTGGCCCCACGCCGCAACTAGTGGTCTTGGGTGGCATATGGGTCCCACCTGAGTATGCCACATCAGCTGGTACTCCTGCAATTTATGGGACCCATCCAGGTCCTGTGAGACCCCATGAATTCTATGCATCACAGGCAACTGTCATGGCGGTGCCACCTGTGCACCAGTATCACCTCAGACCTAGCATAAATGCAATTTCTGTAGCTGGATATAAAAACCGCACCGGCTCCCCAGAGGCAGAGTTGAGGAGCGGCGGCGGGGATCAATCAGAGAGCATTGAGGAGGAAGGTGAAGAGAGGGATGAAGATGAAGAGGATGATGTTACACCAGTACAGGACACAAGTGGTACAGGTGGTGACGAGGTGGCATAAAGTTTTAGTCTAATATACAACGGCTCACTGTCGACGCTTCTGTTCGGCTCTAGCTCATAGCTTTAATTCCGTCACTGAATCACTTCTATGAGTACTGCAAACAGACATTGCCAGTGCAAAATTATTTTTTTTCTTTTTCTTTGATATATGAGAAATGTTTGGTTAATTAATTTGGTTTTGGGTACGCCAAATAATTTGGTTTTGGTTAATTTTTTTTTCTTTGATATATGAGCAAAATTAACAGTAACTGTGTGGAAAATGAGGGTCATGGTGTGGAAACCAGAAACATTTCCTTGCAAGCTTTAGTTAGTTTTTTTAGCTTTGACTAGGTATTAGTATATTTTGTCGTGAGGTTGACATAAATTGACATGCTATGCATTTGTTCATAGGTTGGTGCTTGGGGAAATTAGAAACCGATCGAGGAGATAATTTAAAAATAAAGTGAGTTGGTGCCGCGTCGATTTGTGTTCGTTTTGCCCGTTTGTTGTGTGGAACTGCACAGTACGTAGATACAAGTAGAGGTGACAAAATTCGTTTTTTATTGAAGTCAAACTAATTCGAACCCGATCCGATTCGAGACGATTCATAATCCGATTCGAGGCAACACCTCATGACCCAAACCCGACCCGAGACGATTCATAATCCGATTCAAAGCGATACCTCATGACCCGAAACCCAACCCGATCCAACTCGAGACGATCCATAATCCGATTTGAGGCGACACCTGATGACTCAAATTAAACCCGACCTGTGACGATCCATAACCCGATTCGAGGCGACACCTGATGACCCGAAACCCGACCCGACCTGAGACGATCCATAACCCGATTCGAGGCGACACCATATGACCCGAAACTCGACCTGACCCGACCTAACCAGAGACGATCCATAACCCGATTCGAGGTGACATCTGATGACTCGAAATCCGACCCGCCTCGACCCAAGACGACTCTTAACTCGATCTGAAGCGGCGTCTAACCACCCGAAATCTGATCTGACTCGACACAACACGATCCCTAACCCGATTCGACGTAATTTTCTATTGTGTTATAATAATTTGAAATTAAATAAATTAAAGAGATTAAAACATTGAAATATCGATAATATTATTTTTTAGATTGTAATATTACAAGAGTACGCATACGGAATACAAGAGTTAGTAAAACTCACATAAGAATAAAAATAAAAAATTGAGTTTATATTCTGAAACTAATCATACATTCAGACGGTTCTTGAGACTAAACCAAACTTCTCTCTAAAAAACTTTCTACTCATAATTTGGCTTTTTTTGTTTGTATTGAATTATCTTGACAGAGAGACTTGACAATCCGACAGGGTTCTTTTATAATAAAATGGGGCACTGAATGTTTGAGAATTTATTTTGTATCATATTCAGAGAAAACCATTAATTTGCTTCATTCAGTCTCAACTGCTCTCTTAATATTATGCATGGTATCAAATTTGTTAATATTTAGATCATTTATTTGTTTTCAATCGACCTTATGACCCGATAATATGTTTATGTCAAATTAAACGAACTCGTCAGAACTGACTGTCATCTTTAACAAAAAGCCAATGTCGGGAATATCTGATTTGATCGGAATCCATACCTCATCTCATCTGACCCGACCCAACATCCGAAAAATACTGACAATACGTCGATACCTAACCAAAAGGTCGATAGTCTAATTTGAAACCTGACCCGATGCAAACCAACCCGGGACTCGACCCGAGACCCGACCTGACACATCAGAAACATCGATGCTACCCGACCCGATTTCGCCCGACCCAACCCAACAATCAAAAAGTGTCGATGATGCCCGACCCGAGACACGAAATGATCTCGCCCGACTCGACCTGACACCCGAAAAATATCGACGTTGCCTGACCCGAGACTAGAGGTGGCAGAACCCGACCCGATCCGACAAACCCGCCCGACCCGACCCGATCCGACAAACCCGCCCGACCCGACCCGACCTGAACCCGACCCGACCCGATATTTTGATGAAGTCAAACTACCCGAACCCGACCCGACCCGACCCGGGATGATTCGTAACCCGAGACAAAGCGACACATGAGCGACCTGAGCTCGACCCAACCCGACCCGAGACGACCCGTAACCCGAGACGGCACGACACATGAGGACCCAAGCCCAACCCGACCCGACCCGAGACGACCCGCAACCCGAGATGGAGTGACACATGATGACCCGAACCCGATCCGACCCGACCCGACTTGACCTGATACAACTTGTAAATTGATCTAATCATATCTTGCCAACATCATAATCTAATTTTAATAACAAATTAACATCAGAGAAAGTCAAGATTCACTTGTACAATTCAATAACGCGATTCGATCTTATCCGATTGAACTTAAAACTCAAAATAATACTTGAAAGTTGTCGGTGCAACCCGACCCGAACCCGACCCGACCCGATCCAAGACCCGAAAGTTGTCGATGCAACCCGACCTGAAACCCGACCCGATCTCGCCCGACCCGACCCGTCACCCGAAAAAGATCGACACAACCCGACACGAAATCCGACCTGACCTCGCCCGACTCGACCTATGACCTGAAAGTTGTCGATGCAACCCGACCAGAAACCCGACCCGACCTCACCCGACCCGATCCCAACCCGACTTTTATAAACGGTCAAACTAACCCGACCCGACCCGGCCCGACCCGAACCCGCCCGACCGACCCGACTTGCCACCTCTACCCGAGACCCAACCGACATCACCCGACCTGACTTAGTACCCAAAAAACATCTACGTTGCCCGACCCGAGACCCGACCTGACTTAGTACCCGAAAAACATCGATGTTGTCCGACTCGAGACCCGACCCCCGACCCGACTCGAAACCCGAATGTTGAAAAAGTCAAACTAACTCGACCCGACCCAAACCCGTCCGACCCGCCCGACTTGCCACATCTAGATACAAGTATCAATAAATCTATATTAATTGATTTGTTGCTTAACTTTTCTTTGTTAGGAATATGTTGCATTATCTTTTTTCTCGGTGGAGGGCAAAACAATTGACGAGAAAATTAGTTCGGCAATAGGTGCTTGAAAACTACAAGTAACACATTTAAATCTAACACTACCTTTTTTGTCACATTACAAACGATTTCTTGCTGAAATAATAGTGTCTAACACTGATACTATATATTTTAAAAAAAAAGTGAATTCAAACCAGATGATCAAAACGCTTATATATAGTATAGGACGCCGACTCTGAAAATTGAGACAAATTTCTTAACTTTGCTTGGTGATTTTATCTCAAAACTAGTCCTTGAAGAAAAAAAGTTAGCGATACATGATCAGGCAAAATTAATGTCCACTGTTACAGAAAGGGGCTTTGACAGCCCCTTTCTAATAGTGGATCCGAAGTAACTTTAGTATAAAAGTTTTTAAACCTGTTTTTATAGAACTTAGCTAAAAAAAACCTTTTTTTTTAAATCTGATGCTCTACATAAGTCGCTATTAAAACTTTTACTAGCGGACATTTTGAAGGACTCGCTATTAAAAAGTAATCTATAATAGCGGAGGCTTGAAGGGTCCGCTATTAAAGGTTAATCTTTAATAACGCGACTTGAATAATCCGCTATAAAATGTATATATCCCACATATTGCTCTTATTTCTTCTAATATGCAACGTCCATTCAAACTGATCCAACGCTAAAAAAGCACACAGAAAAATCCTACGAATTCATCTTTCTCTTTCTCTTTCTCTTTATTTCATTCATCTCTCTTAACTATATATATATATCACTATTTATCTCTTATTTTCTCTTCATCTCGCAATCTCTCAATATACAAACACAAAAGATCAAACCAAAAATTCAATTCATTTTTTCTCAATCTCAATCTCTCTTATTTTTTTAGAATTAAACTACTTCGTTCATTCTTTTCGTTTTTCTTGAACTTTTTTAGTTTGGTTAGTTTTGAGGTTTTCAACTTTTTTTAATTAATTTGAAATTCAAATTCAAACAGTTGTTAAAAACTTGTTAAGAAGTTCAAATTAAAATTGTTCAAGAATTAAAATCGTATAAAAGAAAAATCTGACAGCTATGACTGAACAACTGTCAGATTTTTTTAAAATTTTTCGCTAATCTTCAACAGTGAATTCAATAGCGAACCATGAATAAACCCCGCTATAAAAGAACTCTTTAATAACGAACCTTGAATTATCCCCGCTATAAAAGACCCTTTAATAGCGGATCATACATAAGGCATGTTATTAAAGACCCCTTTAATAGCCGTGTTTACCTAAAGTCTGTTATAATAGCTCGATTTTTAGTACCGAACCACACAAACTTTTAATAACCCTAGCAACAACACCGGACCAATGTTCGCTATTAAAGATCCTATTTATATGTTATTAAAGGTCGTTTTTGTAGTAATGGTCACATTTAACCGAGTATATATTTAAGTTCAAAACTACAAATATTGAATAATAAAAGGCATTCCGGTGCACGTACATCCCGCTTGCGCATGATTTGGGAAACACTACTACAAAAAGGGCTTTGGCCCCGAATTCTAGAGACTTTAATGCCGGATAAACTACCGACCTAGTAGGGGCACTAAATGTTTACCAACTAGCGTTAGATCCTTAACTTTTAATAGTATTTTTGAACTAAAATTCCATATTCAAATGATATTTTTACACCGGCTTTTAACTAAAATCCGGTGTTAAAGGTTACTTTTAACACCGAATATTAATAAAGAATGGTTGTTAAATGATAAATAAAAAATAAAAATCTGCAGTTCGACAGTTGGTTGCAGATTGTACAGTTGCAAAAATACCTTAGCTTTCAAATTGAATTTTGATATTTTTCAAATTCAACTTTCAAATTCAGTGCAAAATAAATAAACAAAATAGAACAAGATCTAAGATGATACATGGTTACTATCAAGAAGAGGAAATAGTATTTCATTTTTTGCTTTGAATTTCAAATAAAACAGTTAATACCATTTTTTAAGATCTCGTTTTAGCGCATTTATAATCTTCTTGAACTCATTTTTCCTGCAAGATTAAAGGGAAAAGGGGAAAGTTATGAAATTGGATATATCATACATTATAAACATGAAAAAAATACAAACAAAAACTTTCAAATACTATTATGAACCCAGTGAAAGGTACTACCAAAAACTTTCAGACAATATACATTATACATTATAGACATGAAAAAGCCTAAACTCAAAGTCCGACTTAATGAAAGAGATCTCATCATCCAGAATAGTGCTAAGAGGAGAAGAAGATGATAGCATGAATCCTTCACTTCTCCAAATCTCCTCTCTCCAAATCTCATCATTTTTTACGAAGTTGAGCAATGATGGCTAGATTGAGAGTTTTGATCTGATATAGAGAGATGAAGTAAGAGAGGAGAGAGAGCTACAAAAAATGTGTTGGGGGACGTGCATGTTTTCTAAATACAAATATTTAATAATTGTTTGATTTAAATAATTCAGTGTTAAAACCTTTAACACCGGATGGTATTTAAAATTCGGTGTTAAAAGAAGCCATTTAACACTAGATCGAGATTAATTTCTATTGGATTAATCCCGAACGGATACCGACCTAAATCAATTTATTTGTCAATATTTTGGTCCTATATGACAATACCTAACAAAATTTATTCAATGCATGCAATTAAGTTAATATTAATACACGTCATCAATTTCATAAGAATTTAAAGATTGATATATATATAAAATGAATTAACCTCAATAAATTTGAAGAAAACTCCGACAAAGTCGTGCTACGTACAATGCTTCCGTCTGCCTCAACCTCTTCAAGCGTTATTATAAATGAAGTTAGGCAAATTTCTTTTGAGTTTTGGAGGTGTTAGAAGGTGTATTAATGGAGAGTATTAATGGTGGCTGCTAATGGCTGGTGGAAATGGGATTGGCGCCAAGGAAATGGGGAAGAAGATGATTGACAGGCTGCTGAAATAATGACCTAAAACAAATTATAGCGGACCTTTATTAAATGCATCTATAATATACACTCTATTATAGCGGTTCCTTCCAAGGAGCCGCTATAATAGCCAGTTATAACTGTTGCCTAGTAATGGTCGCTATAACAGAGGGATTATTATAGCGGCCTTTCCAGAAGGTCCTCTATAATAGACCTGGAGATATTTTTTAGGATCTGTTATACCGGCCTTTTCTAAAGAGCCGCTATAATAGCTTTAGAAAAAATTTCAGGAATGCCACTCTGAAGCTATTATAGCGGCATTACCAAACATTCGGTGTAATGGGAGGCTATAACAGCTCCTTTCTGTAGTAGTGAATATTCTAATGTTTCAATAAATTTTTACAAAGAGTCCTAAACGCTATTGTTAATAGCGCTCATAAAATTTTCTCATTATTTTATTATTTTTCTCAGTTTTTTGTCTTGTTGGAGTTCACTTCGAGACAAAAATCTTTCTTCATTAGAAGCGCAAGTAATTATAGCGTCCAAGTGATGGAGAAATTTCAGTTTAATTAATAATATGTAAATAATACTAACAACATTACATTATTAATTAGTAACATAAAAATGTTGTAATAATCATAATCATAGTAGTAGTAATATACTTTATTAATAATAATATTAATAAAAATTAAAGTATTAAAAATAATTAATATGATAATAATATTATTAATAATAAAAAGAATAATAATATGACCAAGTAATTCCAAACTAGCATCCCAAGCCATTGCGTCCCTACCACTTGAATATTCGTATTTATCGTAAACTGTGGACCAAAAATTGTTGTTAAACCACTTTAATGATGAGACAAATTGCCATTATGAAAAGTTAGACATATTATTCTAAGAAAAATCTTTTATGAAAATCTTTTGATGTATTAAAATTATTATTACTTTTATTATTATCATCATTACTATTTTTATTACTTTTATTATTATCATTATTATTATTATTGTTGGAACCGGGGGGCTTAATTTTAAGCAATTCTAGAAATGTCGAGGTCTAATTGGCAATTGCAATGAAGTTTTAACAATTCAAGCACAAGCAATTTCTAAACAAAATTAATAATGAAATTAAAGAAAAGAGTTTAGAAAATGCAAACAAAGCAATCCAAGAGACACAAGGATTTTAACGGAGTTCGGATATTGACGATCCTAGTCTCCGGGACTCCCGACCCCCCGACACGGTAACAAGGTCGAGCCGATTCACTAGACAACAGAAGTGAATTTACAACTTCGGAATTGGAGCTCTCTTACACACACTGGTGGAGCACCAACCCTAACACGAGATGTCGAACTCGGTCTCGCTTACACACACCGGTGTAGAACCAAGCCAACGAAAAACAAAGTAACAAAAAAATACAATCGAATAGATAATAAGATAATAAACACTCAACACAATCTCTTTAAGAGTTTAGAATAATTTAGAACAATGAGATTGAGTCTTTGAGCTAAGGTTTGGCTATGTGTTTTAAGCTCAACAATGGTAGAACTAAGGGTTTTGCAATGTAGGATTAGATGGAGAAGAAGGGGGGTGAAGGGTCTCTTTTATATATAGCTTGAAACACTTGCATTCTTGGCTGAAATTCAATTAAAACGTTATATAACTGTCCAAAACGTTACATAACGTTTTGCCCTAGAATTGGACCGTTGGAGTTGTCAGAATTCGACCGTTATATTGTCCAGATATTTTCCTAAACGTTATATAACATTCTAAAACGTTACATAACGTTCTGGCAACTTAAAGACACATGTTCTGCCTATTTCAAGCGTTACAAAACAAAAAAAAACTTCTGAAACGTTATATAACGTTCCAAAACGTTACATAACGTTCTGGCAACTTTCAGGCACATGTTCTGCCAATTTCAAGCGTTACAGAACATCAAAGAAACTTCCGAAACGTTATATAACTTGTTAAAACGTTATATAACGTTTTGGCTGTTCATCTCAATCTTTAGTCTTGAAATAGTCATAACTTTTGATCCGTAGCTCCGATTTCAGTCATTTTCGAAGCGTTGGAAAGGTCTCGATGAACTCTACACTTCTTCTCAAATTATCACTTGGATTTTCCAAACTTTTCTTCTTTGATTTTTGCATTTAAGTCCCTACAATTAAGCTTAATACACAAGAAATGGTTAAATTCAATTTGGTTTTGCAAAACAAACTTAGGAAAGTTAGAGTCAACAATTATTTTATTATTTTTAATATTATTATCATACTTATTATTATTACTACTTTAATTTTTCTCAATATTATTATTATTAATAAAGTATATTACTATTATTATTATTATATTAAAGTATTATTTTTAATTTTATTAATTAATAACGGTACTGTTATTAATTTAATTTTTAATATTATTAATTGAATTGAAATTTCTCCATCATTAATATTAATATTATTTAATGATGAGACAAATTGTCATTTTGATACGATTGATAATTATTATGAGAAAATATTTTATTCAAATCTTTTGAAGTAATAAAATTATTATTATCATCATCATTACTATTATTATTACTTTTATTATTATCATTATTATTATTATTACTTTTATTATCATCATTATTATTACTTTAGTTTCTATCCATATTATTATTATTATTATTATTAATGAAGTACATTACTACTATTATTATTATTATTATTTTAAATATTATTTAATAAATTGAAATTTCTTCATCGTTAGAGGTTCTACTATAAATTGTGCCTCTAAAAGCATCTACAATTCTAAACTCTTAGAGTTTTTAATATGATGTAACAGTTTTTAAATGAGTTTCAGAAATGTAGATGAGTTTTTTATTTAGCAATTTTGCTCCAGAATTTCTTATTTAGCAACTTTACTTTAGAGTTTATAAACTATGACATGACTTAATCAGTGGCTAAAATTGATTGGTCTTCTACAACATCGATAGTATTTGCTGACGTGACAATTAAGAAACTCTAATTTTTTAGTTTCAGAAATGAAGAATTTAAAAACTAAAGAATGATTAAAATTTTAAAACTGATGTGATAATTATTTAAAAACTATAAGAGTTTTAGAAAAAAAGATTGTTGACTCCAACAAGAAAAAACTAAAAGAGTTAATAAAATAATTGAAAATTTTAGAAGCACTATTCATAAAAAACGAAGAATATTCAATCACGGGTGCGCACGTGCTACCTCACACCGACCTGTTAGCCTTGAACAGCAACGGCGCGATGCCCGGCGCCACCTTCGCCAATCTTGCTTCTCTATTCCCAGTTTACCACTGCGCTACTTCGCAACTAAGCTCTCATCTTCCCTCCTAATATCCAAATTGCCACTGTACTTTCCTCCTTACTCCAACGGTCAAGCCTTATCAGTGGCACAATCGAAATTTTGACGAACAAAGGATGGCGCTTCCAGTTCAAGGTATCATGGCTTGTTCTCCGATTATTCTCCATTGTCGGATATTTCCAATGGATGATACAAAGTCAATGATCCATTTTTTTTTCTAAATGCGATTATGAAGCCAAAAGAGAAGCATCCATGCACCAGGGATAATAAGTTCTATCTAAAAGTAAAAAAGTATTTCTGTCTGTAGTCTGTATCTCTCTTCGTTTGCTTCTTCATCGTTGGGATCTACGTTGTTAAAGAAGCTACACCTACAACGGAGACCTCTTTGCATTTGCGCAGACTTTCAAAGCTACTCTCTTTCTCCTCAAAATTCTCCTATTTCTCATACATTTCTATGGATGCATCCCAAATGATAGTTTCAGGATTGTAATCCCATCAACTTTTCCACAAAGATAATCTCCTTCACAGACTCACAGTTCAAACACTTCACTCCGTGCAGTATCAATCCCTGCATATCAACTGTTTGCTGTTTTGCCTCAATGAAGCCTCCTTTCTGGGCCTCATTGTACCTGAGCACATTTGTGCTTTTCTCATCCCTTGTCATCAGTTTTTCTGTAACCATGACACCATCCATGGATCCGACAATGCCGCTACCTGATCGGATGTCTGATTCAATGCCTGAAGAACACACCATGCCCCATGAATACACCCGTTTTGCTAAGGTCCAGAGAGTATGCGATTCAGTTCTCTCATCTGGAGTTAATATCCAATACGACCAAAACCGTATCAATGCACTTAAGCACCAGCTCTCATTTGTGAAAGGAGATTGGTTGCAGGACCCTGGTCATGCACCCTTATTGCCGTTCGACTCATCTGATACCAAGTCAAACACCTCTGTGCTACCCAACCCGTTACCGTTAATTACTTTCTTGCTCACCCATATTGACCTGACCCGCAATTTCAATAATGCACTCAATGTAACTGGGGCCCTTGGCATTGGTATTTCCCGAAATGGAACTGCTCCAGAAATGGGTCGGTATCTGTCACCTGAATTTAAGTTCTGGCCAGGCAGTTCTGACCTGACAATTGTTTTTGAAGGGGTCTACACCGAATCAGATAGCGAGATGATTCTTTGCCTGGTGGGTGAAGCCTCTCTACCAACCCGTGAATCTGATCCAAAAAATCCTTGGAAAAAATGGCTGAAACAAACTGATACAAGTACTGCACATTCTTTACTAGACCAAGATGATAACTTGGCTCTCACTCTTCGGTATCCCAAATCCTTCAGCCTGACAAGCCGAACAGTACATGGTGAAATGAGGAGCCTAAACCCTTCATCTGGGACCAGGTATTTTGACCCAGTCAAACTTACTTCTCAACTTGGTGCATACTTGAACTACCAGTTCGGGTCGGAAGATCAGGTCTTGACAGCTTGTGACCCGTATCCATACCAGGATGATGTCATCAAGTCCCAACTTGAATTGTACAAGGGTAGCTCCTTTTGTGGCTTTCTTGACCGTTTTATGTCAGAGCAGCTGCTTTTTGTTGTTCCAAATTGGAATTGTAATTTGAATGATGCATATTGTAGAAAACTGGGTCCTTTTCTGACAGATAGATCAACTGATGAGACAGATGGAGGCTTCTCCGGTGTTTCTATAACAATGCAGGATGTGAGATGTGAACCACAGGATCCAGCAGTAACAGGGAGCAGCTATAGCTCCGCAAGAGTGTCAGCAGTTTTTCGTACTGTACTGCCAGGGGTAACTCAGTACACTGCTGTTCATCGTACTGGCATCAGTGGAGCAACCCTTTCAGCTGAAGGGGTGTGGAAAGCTTCCACAGGACAGCTGTGCATGGTTGGGTGCCTTGGCTCCAGTGACAGTTGTAGGTCCCGCATTTGTTTGTACATACCAACCACTTTTTCGATCAACCAAAGGAATGTTATATTTGGACAGATAACAAGTCTTAACAAAGAGAAGGAAGAATCACACTACCCCCTCTCATTTGAGAGGCAGGGTCACCCATCTGAGCTGTGGACCAAGTTCATGGCCTCGCCTGTGACCTCATACCAGTACACAAAGATCAAACAGGCTGGTGCACTGTTAGAAAGAAACAAGCCATTTGCCTTTGGTGATGTCATAGCAAAGTCACTCCTGAGCTACCCTAGAAGAAAAGATGGCAGTGATGAGTTAGCTGGCCTCTCCAACCTAGCAGATGATCTTTCTTTGCATGTGCCAGCCATACCCAATGGACCACCGAGTATGACAACTAAGAGAACCAAAAGGCCATTTGTCAATCTAGAGATTCTCGCTCTTGGGTCCCTGCTTGGCCGCTACTGGGCAGTAAGAACTGAAAATGGGTCCCTGTCTGTTGGTAACAAGCCCACCATGGCAGGGTCTGGAAGGGAGTCGACCACTGAACGACAAACGTCGATGAATGTCTCAGCTGAGCTAACTCTAACTGGCGAGCTGTACCACAACATCTCAACACTTTACTTGGAGGGGTTGTACAACCCAGTTGATGGTCGGATGTACCTTATTGGTTGCCGAGATGTTCGTGCTGCGTGGCGAGTTCTCTCTGAGAGTACAGATCTCGAGGCAGGTCTGGACTGTTTGATCGAGGTTAAAATTGAATACCCACCTACCACTGCTCGGTGGCTTGTAAACCCCACAGCAAAAATTTCTATAGCCAGTGGAAGGAATAAAACTGACCCACTACATTTTAATACCACCGACCTCCAAACACTACCAATTTTATACCGTGAACAGATTGAAGACATTCTTTCTAGGAGAAGTGTGGAGGGTCTTTTGCGCATTCTGACCCTAAGCCTAGCTATTGCTTGTATTGGGAGCCAGCTATATTACATCAGAGGCAAATCAACACTAATCCCTTATATATCAGCTGTCATGCTAGCTGTTCAAGCTTTAGGTTATAGTATACCTCTAATCACTGGTGCTGAGGCACTGTTTGAGAAAATAACTTCAGATAGAGAATCTGATGAGCTGCCATCATACAATATTGAAAAGAACCAGTGGTATTGGGTCATGGATTATCTAGTCAAAATTCTTGTTATGTTTGCTTTCCTTCTAACATTGAGGCTAGGTCAGAAGGTTTGGAAATCACGTATAAGGATGCTGACACGTAGCCCCTTAGAAGAGTGGCGTGTCCCGAATGACCGAAAGGTGTTTTTAATAAGCCTTGGTGTTCATTCGGCAGGATTTCTTGTTGTGCTTTTGGTGCACCTTGTCAACGTTTCTAGGAGGCCAGGCCAGCAGGAGGCATATGTAGACTCCCATGGGAAGAGTCACAAGTTGCATGATCTGGGGATACAGTTGGAGGAGTATATTGGCCTAGTACAAGATTTCTTCCTGCTCCCTCAAATAATAGGTAATTATTTATGGAAGATACAATGCAAACCTCTGACGAAGGCATATTACGTAGGAATAACCTTTGTTAGGTTATTTCCGCACTTGTATGATTGTGTCCGGGCCCCGGTCATAAACCCTTATTTTGGCGAAGAGTACGAGTTTGTGAACACGAGCTCTGATTTTTTCTCCAAATTTGGTGATGTGATGATCCTCCTGGTCTCGATTCTCTTTATGGTAGCGGTGTATGTGCAACAGAGGTGGAATTATGAGAAGATCAGTAGCACTGTTAAATCAGGCCAGAAGAAGCTTCTTTCCATGGGGTCCAGGGTTTATGAGAGGTTGCCTTCTATGTCATCTTTCGAGGCAGAGCTCGTTGCATCAGCTGTGAAGGAGGCAGAGATTACTGGCGGCTTGCACCAAGATGCGACCACTCAAAAGGAGGAAATTTAGGAGCAGGTGATAGGTCAATTTGTGCTTTCCATACTCTTTTTTTAAAGGCTTCTTTTGTTTCCTTTTCTTATTTAAAGTGAATGGAGGGGAGAATAACGTGAGAGCCGTAGTTGTCTGTGTTATATATTGGTTTAAGTAGCATTTCTAGTTTCTTTTATGTGAAGGTTACGAGCTGTTACTATTTATGTTTCTGTTAGGAACGGGATGTCGCAGTTGGTTAAGTAAACTTTAGTTAAGCCATAACTATGAATCAACCATCTTTTCTATAAATAAATGCGATTTCGGTTTGTTTTTGTGGCAGTATGTTTCTAGTTTCCTATACAACTTTAGAAAAAAATACGAGTTTGTTTTGAGTAACTTTTCAGCTTTTGCTCTTGTTTCATAAAAATCATAATAGAAGCGTGGGTAATAGTTGTGTTTCAGAAGAAAAAAAAAGAGAAAAATCTGAAGAAATCAGAGAAAAAAAGAAACTATTTTTGGAGCTTGACTAATAGTCACGTCCTTAACTATTTGTGATAATATTTTGAGATATTTGGTTTAATAGACTTATGATTTGTGAAAAAAATTCCTGGAGCTGCTAATCTGAGAGAAAATTAACTCAAATGGCCAACAAACGAGCCCAATTAACAGTATTGGATTAACAAAAATGGCCTGCTTTTTTGGCATGATATTTTTGGATCTTTGTTCTTCTTTTTTTTCTGTGATCAAGGGGGTTTTAGTTCTGCCAGATGGGTTTTTTTGTACTTGGCTGATTGGCTTTTTTCGCAACCTGTGAAAAAATTAGGTGTTCTCAAGGAAATCATAACTGTTGTTAGGAGAACCCTCTTCGTCGGACAGTAATTCTACCAGTGAAATCAGAAAATAAATTAAAAAAAACAAAAAATTAGAAAATAAATTTGAAAAAAAATCTTCTGAAAATAGTCTCTATCGAAGCTCGAACGTCAGATCTTTCTTCTGAAAGTCTTGTGCCTTATCACTACACTAGATATGACTCGACTCTACTGAGTTTAGTTGAACAGTTAGCGACTGAAATTAGATATTCATAAGAGCATTTTGAGTATTTTGAAAATAAATTATTTTTAATTCAGTTTATATGAGAATAATGGCATAAATTAAAATAAATTGGCATTTAGCTAATTTGATATTTTGTAGTGGCAATTTGAAGATTTGATTGTTTTATTAATTTTAAATGAAAAATTGATCTACTGATGTATATGATATTCAATTATACATAAATAGAGTTTAAAAAGTAAATCATCATCTTTCTAGTTTTGCTGAGTACAAAACTGAACTAGATGTAGCATGCAATATTCGTTTTGTAAGAAAACCCCCAGAAAATGCAAATGCTTCATTAAAGTTGCATTGATTATGTGTTAAGGAAATAATCGTACATCCACTAATTCATTCTAGTGTTATACTTTTATTCCACATCATCTTTAAATAAACATGCGATTTATTACAACTCTGAATTAAAATTTGAAAGTTTCCTGTTTCAAAAGGCATAAACAATTAAATAAATAAGGAGAGAGTTTCAATACATGCCAACGTGTATTGTACAAAAACTTAAGATTTCATAATTAAAGTGAATTAAGTGACAATAATACTTCATGAAATTGGGCAAGTACTTCTACACTATAAATTAACAGCACATGTAAACATCATGGCTACACACCATGCATACACAATCTCACCTGAAACACCTTTTTGATTAGAGATTGAGACCGATGGCAACTAAGACCAGCAGTGGAACTGGTGGAACTGTGGCATTCTTTCTCATAGCATTGCTGCTGCTCCCAGGAGGAGGAATGGAGATGTCGGTTCGATTTCGCTGGCCGGCATTCATGTTCGGCCTTCCCGGAAGCTTAGTTGGAGATCCGTGTTTTCTAAATGCCTATAAGAAATGTATGGACCCGAGCAATAAGAGTGCCAAGGGAAAATCATCCGAGTTCTGCATGAAGGTGGCACAGTACTATTGCGACATAGGACATACGCCGGTCGCCGCAACAACCGGGACAAAAGAGCATGTCTTTAGCATTCAGAAAGACTCTGGTACCTGAAGCAGTATGATCCATCGAATCACAACTGATACTGTGATTGTTCCATGTTTTCTTGCTGAATTTTTTATGTAAACTTGTCAATAAACCGATATTTAGTAACGATTGAGATGATTTTGTGATATCATGAGGTGCTGTAAATATGTCAAAGCGATTTATTTTACGAATTTTGGAGCATGCCGCACATAATGAAGATCAGGACCACCAATATTATTATATAATGCTGTAACAATTATAATAATAATATAATTATAAATCAAGATTAATAAAAAATTCAATTGTTTGTGGAAAGTTTAAAACTTTGTTTACATATTTATCCATATCATATGCAAATAATTAAGAACATTTCTTTTGAGATAAAGATAGAAAATCAAGCTATCGAAATTTAATTTAAATGACCTAAAGTCTCTTCATTCGGATTTCGAACTGAAGACCTCTTACACAGAGGTCATTGCTCTTAGCCACTAGATCAAGAACTGATTCTTGAACAATTAAGAATATATGCATCCATAAGGAAGAATTTAGATTATTAATCTTGATTTTACTTAATGAATATATTTAAGGAAGTTCCAACTTCTTAAATTCCTTCAGTTATTATTATTACAACAATAATAATAAGTATTATTATTATTATCATTATCATTATCATTATTATTATTATTACTACTATTATTATAATATATGACAACAAGAAGAGCAAAAACAACAACAACAATAATAATAATAAATTTTGATATATGTTAGATAAAAAAACCATATCCTGTTAAATGTTGTTTGTGATGGATTAGCATGCAGGATAACTTCTATTTTGATTTTTTAAGTGGTGTGACTTCATGATATTTATTGGGATTTAAGACTTTGGATAGGGATAAATTCCTTTACTCATAAAAAACGAGTTGGGGCTTTAAACAGTTCATTTATTTTCTTCAGTTTTCTCCAAGAAAACTTAACTGAGTTGCTCATTTCAAAACAACAATATATTATTAACTCATTGGCATAATTAATGTAACAAAGTGTAGTACTCAAGTTTCAAAGACACTTCTTTAATAACGAATTGGGCTGTTACATGAGTTGTTAAAGATTGAAACAACCGCTATTAAAAAGAGACTTTTTATATCTGGACTTACAGAAAAAAAAAAAAAACTATAAAAGACATTCCTTTAATAGTGAGTCTTACCAAGCAACAAATATAAAAATACCATCATTTGTAGCGAACGTTATCAAAGATCTACTATTAAAAAAAACATTTTATAGCAGACATTATAACACACCCGCATTAAAAATTAGCAAAAGAATAAAAAAATTACAATGACACATGCAGACTCGAGATCCGGATTTGTTATTTGTTATGTGTCAGCCTTTAATTATTAAATGTATCCTTTAAGACTAATTAATTTCTGACTATCAAGTGCAATAGAAAATAATTAATGAATAACGATATGCTAAATGAACAAATTACTTCTGATTTGTTTATGTAGTAGCGCAATGGCTTATATTTAAATCGGAAAGGATGCCAGTATCTACGATGTCTATAACCATATAGTGTAATTTATAAAGAATGTAATGCTAGGCAATTTAAACTAAAAGGTCAAATGGCATTAAATTTACAAAACTAGGAAAAGTTACTCATATCCCTGCTAAAATATAACTGTAATAACGAATTGGGAATTAGTATAGTACAATTGAATAGATGCATAGTACGTCTTACATTTGCTAATTTCTGATAAACAGAAACGGCCATCTAATTGCTTATCACAGAACAAGAATATTCATTTCTTTTTCAAAGCTTTTGTTACAACTCAATATTGAATCTCAAGAAAAAAAGAAAAAGAAATAAAAATATCAATCTCTCAGAATTACATCTACCAAGATCATACGAAGAAAAAGGGATGCACAATGAAACTAGCTAAGAGGCAAAAAAATTGTTTGCAACTAAAAGACACAATCTTGCATGAACCAAACTAAAACATAACTAAGATGAAACAAATTTCTTCACTCAAAAGCTCACTGGTTCTCGCGGCGGATCTCCTCTTTCTCCTCCAGGGTGAAATCGATGTTGAAAATCTTCCGTATCTCTTCTTCCTCCCTTATCATGTTGACGACCTTGTCCCACGTCGCATCAAGGAGCTTGCTGATGCCCATAAAGTGTGCTGCGAACATAATATCAAAGATGGTCTCCCGATCAACATCCAGAAATTGACGGTCCCACTTCTCCAACTCCCTGTCAGTTATCTTTGAGGAGCCCAGCTTGGTGCTGCTATCTTCATCGATTGTCTCAGTCTTCGACAAATGTGCGGCATCTATGTGTCGCTCACAGTACTGGATCACTTTTGCAAGGTTCTTGGCATTAACATTGGGCACCGGGATGGTGTTTCGGGCGTATTCATCTTTAATCATGTGGCAGATTGTCTGAAATTGCAGTGCCACCATCTCAGATACTAGGAACTCCTCTCCGTCGTTGCTCTTGAGCGTGATCGTCTTACTGGTAGAGCTGCTTGCCATTTGCTTGATTTGATTATTGTGGAAAGAGAGAGAAAAAAAAGGAAGAGATGGCAAAGAGAATAGAGATCTTTAGTATATATCTTGGTTGAGTTAATGGGTGCAAGTCGATGAGTTTAAATAACAAGCATGATACATTGATACTCCGTGTATTTTGAATTGGTTGTTGCGTTTGTTTGCTTTGGGTTGAATTTATCATACTAGCTCAAGATCCGATATGGGCTGAATGAAACGGCTTTTGTCGGATTTGTTTTATGCTTAAATTTTGGTTGCACGGCGTAAAGCTAGAGTCGTATGTTGGGTGCAAGAAATATTCGTAGTTCGTGGCTCGTTCGTGTTCGATTCGTCAAAAAAAATTTATGAACTCGTTCGTTATCAGCTCGAGCTGTTAACGATACGAGTTGGTCAGCTCGTTAAGTTAACCAGCCGATCTTGAACTCTGTCCAGCTCGACTCGTTAACGAATCACACATGTTATATAAAATTAATTGATAGATATTAATATCTAACTGCAATAGTTGAAGTACAAGTTACACAATATTAATTAACATATAATCTAGAGATGTCAAAAATATTCGTAGTGGCTCGTCTGTGTTCGATTCGCCAAAAACTCGTTATGAACTTGTTCGTTACCAGCTCGTTATGAACTCGTTCGTTATCAGCTCGTTCGTTAAGTAACGAGTCGAGCTTGAATTTGGCTCAGCTCGTTCATGTTCGACTCGTTTGCAACTCTAGTCGTATGATTGGGTGAATCTCATGACCAAATTTAAATTTGGAAAATGAAATATATACAATACATGCTCAAACACTGATGAGCTGATTTAGGTAATGCAAATGGAGTGCAATGCCCCCATTTTTTTATGTATTATATATATTTAAGTGACAATTTTATGTTATATAGATAACTTTTTAAAAAAATTAATATTTGAACCCAAAGTTATACAAAATTTATTTCATTCTGAACCTTATAGTTGCAATTTATGTTTTTTATATGATATTATATTAATCATATTTTTTAATATAATATTTGACCCCATTCAAAAAAATTATGACCCAACTGCGTATCTAATAAGGATTTTTGTGACTTTGAATTACGAATTTGTTAAAGATTTAATAAGCAATGTTATTTAATAAATTAAATATTGTGGAGTTGTTTACAATTTATATGCATCACTTATGTTCGAAAAAAATAAAATCTTTAGATTTCTGTCACCTCAAAAAATCAAAATTAGACTTTTTTTTTTTAAAAAGTGCCACCCTAATTCAAGTGATTTAGGAGTTTGACACTTTCATTGACTAATGAAATTTTAATAGGGAGATGATACGTAGATATCAATATTGATACCGAGTATCGATACCGACATTATTATGTACATTTAATTGAGTTATCATACACATTATTTGAGTTATTATGCATGTTATTTTTTGTATTGAAATAGATATGCATGTTATTTTTTGTACTGAAGTAGTTATGCATGATATTTGAGTTATTATGCACATTATTTTGTTAACATAGATAATAATTTTTTCAGTACAAAAATAATATGAAATAACATGCATAATAACTAAAATAATGTGCATAATAACTCAACTAAATGTGCATAATAACATCGATATCGATAGTCGATATCAATATTGATATGTACGAAACATTATCCATTTTAATAAACAAAAAAATTATGAATTCCTAAACTGCCCTCCCTCCTCTCTCTTCTCTCTTACAGTCTTACCAGTTACCACAGAAGTCAGCACTAGCTAATAGCTATTCTCACACAGTCGAAGCCCTCTCTGTCTCTCGCTCTCGGAGTCAGCTTCGATCTCTTCTCTTGCCTTCTTCCCTACGCCAGCTAAAACAACTGATCCCCAGTATTCAATAGTCGTACCAGAAACAAAAAATAAGATCAAAAAAAGAAAGTGGAAAACGGAAGCGAATAGTAGTCATGTCAGAATTAATTAGGTTCCAATTTCATCAATCCTAATGCAAGGATGGCCGCCAATTTTGTCTATTTTTCTGTGTGTTGTGGTATTGTCACCTCCCTGGCTCCCTGCTCAAAATAATGAAATGTAACACACAGAAGAAAAGGAGCTACTATTGTTTTGTTTTGTTTTGTTCATTTCACACAGAAGAAAAGGTACTGCATGTCACCTCCAGGGCCGGCCCTGATCCAGGGCAGGTTGGGCGACCGCCCCGGGCCTCAAAACAAGAGGGGTCCATTTCAGAAATTTAAAATTATTGAATTATGAAATTATGGGTCATATATTCGTTTTTTTCTACAAGCTCGTCATAAATCTAAAACCAAGCCCCCAGCGACTCTCTTTTCTTTCTCTCCCAGCCGAATCCCTCACCCACTCCTTCTCTCCCAGGCCCCAGCCAACACCCTAAGTCCCTACCTCTCTTTCTCTCACTCTCTCAGTCTCCCCGCCTCCCTTCTCTCTCACTCTCTCAGCCGCCTGCACGCCTCCGTTCTCTCTCACTCTCTCAGCCGACTGACCGACTTCTCTCTCAAAGACTCAGACTGATCGATGCCTCTAGGCTCTGACCTCTCAAATCTGGCCCCGTCGCCCCGACGCCCAAACCCAGACAGCCAGAGTGAGTACTGAGGCAACAATACACTGAGGTTTGTCGTAATTAATCTTTTTGGTTAATTGGTTCTTATGCATATGAAAATAAAACTTGTGTGGGATGCATGCGGCATGCCATGTGTTTAGTGAAAATCAAGCTTTGACATACTACTAGTATTACAACAGTACACTGACGCCCAGACCCAGACAGCCAGAGTGAGTGCTGATTTGCTACCTACTGGCTACTAATTTCTCATTTCTGTTTTAGGGTTTCTGATTTTGCTGATCTGCTGTTGCTCATTAGTCATTTATGATATTGCTGGTATTTCTGGTATTGCTGGTATTTCTGGTATTTCTGGTATTGCTGCATACCTGAGGCAACTATACAGTGAGATCTGAGGCAAATAGGTAAACCTTTTAACTCCTTTTAGAATTTGTAGTACCCTAACACTATTAGTTTTGAAATATTACTGATATACTAGTATTGCTATATGCAGTCAATTATGAGGTCGGAGGCAAAATCTGAGGAGGCTTTCAATTGCGATTTATGAGGACTGAGGATTGATGACTTCAATTCTGTGTGTTGCAATCAGGTTGTATACTTCTAATCTTCTTCTATTTCTATAAGTTTATATTTGTTTTTCTTGTAATTTAAATCAATGTTTTCTAAAAAATATGCATCAGGTAGTGAAAAAAGAAATAAAAAAGAAAGGAACAAGAAAATAAACCATTATTTCTCCATTATTTCTAAGCGATATTTTAACAAAAAAAATTTCGCCCCGGGCCTCAAATCTCTCAGGACCGGCCCTGGTCACCCCCCGCCAATTTCATAAATCTCGTGTTCTATGCAAGCTATAATTAAGTGAAGTCAATTAAAGCATCAATGAACCACAAGTCTTCTAACTTGCTACCACAGAAATCAAAATTATTATGTTGTCCTATCCATATCCAAATATTCCTTATATAAGAACATTCCACAAATAAGTGATCAATGTTTTCATTTTGATCACAAAATACACATTTTGTATCACCTTGCCATCCTTTTTTGGCAAGGAATTCTTTTGTGAGTATTTTCTTTCTCCTCACTAGCCACATAAACACTTTGATTTTTAGTGGTAATTTTGATTTCCAGATTATCAAAAAAATTGTTTCTGTATCCACCAAATTCTAGCCATCTATACATTGAATGAACTGAGAATTTCCCATTAGATTCCCATCTCCAAATAACTGAATCAATCTCTGATTTTTTTATTACTACATATGCTAAGATAAGTTGTAACTTGGACCATTCTATGCCTAGTAGTCCAACTAGTTGTCTATTAAATTTCAGAGATAGTTTGTTGTTTGAGAAGGCCTTACTAACAGTAATGTTAGGATCTGAAGATGCTAAAAAAATATTTGAAAATAATAAAGAAAAAGCTAATTCTCATTTCCATCTATCACACCAAAAGTTTATATTGTCCCCATTTCCTAATTTCTTGTTGACACTGATCGGTATTTCATGTTGAATCAAATTAATGTATTTCCAGAAAGGTGAAAATCTATATGAATTTTTTTTTTCCTATATTTACTTTTTAAAATATTCTTCCATAAGCCAACTTCTTGAGGATCATAAAATCTAATCCACCATTTAGCTAATAAGGCCTTATTCATTATATCTAAATCCCAAGGTTTAAAATAGCGATTCGCGCGGTTTAGCGGTGGAGGAGTGATTTAGCGTTTAGCGTTTTATCGGTGATAAAACGGTCGATAAACTACCATATCGATATTTATATCATATAAATTTATTTCAAATGATATTAAGTATAAATTATAATTAATACAATTTATATGCTTAATAATAACATATAATAGTAATTTGTTATCAACTACCATATAGATATTTATAACATATTATTTTATTTCAAATGATATTAAGTTTAAATTATAATTAATATAATTTATATGCTTAATAATAACATATAATAATAATTTGTTGTCAACTACCATATCGATATTTATATCATATTACTTTATTTCAAATGATATTAAGTATAAATTATAATTAATATAATTTGTATGCTTAATTATAGCATATAATAGTAATTTGTTCACAAAATATATTTTCAAAGAATAATATATTGAATGAGCCTGGCTAAAATAATATGCATAGTACACCCCATTTCGTACTATGCATATATATATAGGTCAATAAATTGAGATTTAAGTTGCTCAATAAATTCTTCATATGAAAATATTGTAGGAAATCAAATTTCGTGATTTTTAGAGCTTTCTTGCTATTTTTTAAATATTTTTAAAAACAGTCCAGATTTAATACTACAAAAGTGTCATTTCTGGGCTGTTTTTAAAAAATATTTAAAAAATAACAATAAAGCTCTAAAAATTATAAAATTTTATTTCCTACAAGATTTTGATATGAAGAATTTATTGAGCAACTTAAATATCAATTTAATGACCAAATTAAATATAAATGACCGCATAGTACGAAATGTGGTGTACTATGCATATTATTTTAGCCATGCTCTGTATTGAATAATTTTTAAGCAAGTATATTAGTAGTTTAGAAGCATAAAGAAAAAAAATGAAAAAATCACCTAAAACTTGATTTGCTAAAAAAATAACAATTAAACAGCAAAAACAGCTATATCACCACTAAAACCGCATTTTTCAATATATCTTGCGTTATAGCTCCAAAAACCGCTAAAACCGCTAAATCGTTGTTTTATCGCCGCTATTTAAAAGCTTGCTAAATCTAGAACTTCTAAACCCCCTTGGTCTTTGGTTTTACAAACAGAGGACCAAGCATCAATTTTTTCCTAACTGAATTATCACCAAACCAAAAGAATTTCTTTCTAATTATGTCTATCATAATCCTAACATTTACTGGTAATCTATATAAAGATAACCAGTATAATGGAAGTTAGAAAGCAAGATTAAAAAACATTCAAATTCTAAATGGTACAACAACTAATATTTTATGTAATTTGGGGTTATAATGGTACATAGCTAATTAGGAATCTAGCAATTTGTACTTTTAATTACACTTTGATGTTTAACAACCCTTTTGAGTGCCTTTATGTTTTGATTTCTTAATTTGTAGTAAAGTTGCTATTCCTTTTTTTGTTAGTCTCAGCATGCCAATTTGATTATATTTAACATAAATCTCACAAAAACACTTGAATGCTTTCTTAAAAAAAACAACACTTGAATGCAATTAGAGATTAATAAGTGCTATGTGGGACATTCAACATCGGTCAAGATTAATTCCCATCCTCTTGTTAGAATATTAGAATATTATTTGTTATAATATTATTTATGTGGCGTATTTAAATATTATGAGTCAATTTTATTTAAAAATTATTAAATGGTGCATAAGAATTTTGATGAAAATTTCTGATGATCAAATTCACTATACTTGAGGAACACGTGACTAATAAGCAACTGTGTGTGCGCTTTATTTCCGAACATCACAATGATTGACTAAAAAAATATAAAAGACTCATTCTCTTAAATGAAAAATTTTCATCTGCCATAATTTTATCAACTAAGAAAATCAGAAGAGAGGAAAACTGTTTGTTTTACCATCATATGTCTGAAAAAAATCTTTAAAGATCGGTACTAACGCTTTCCTTAACAATTTCGCTATTTATGTAAGTTTACTTCACTTCTTATTTATTATCTTATATGAACTATGTATTGTTTTCTTGAGCTATAATATAACAATAAAATAAATACTGATTAAGAATGTTTTACTCTCATGTGGTATCAGAGCATACATAATTTCATATACGATACAATAAAATTTACAAAATTTATAGTTGAATCTGGATATGACATTTTTTATATCAGCGAATTTTCTGGTTTGCTTGAAGAAATTGCTGCGGTCCGCAATGAAATTCTTGTGAATTGCAAGAATGTTGGTTCTGCACTTATTTTGTCCTGGTTGTCTCAGGCTTCAATTTGGGATATGTTTGGCTCAGATCTTCCTATATCTAAATTGAAACGCGATAAATGGACAATACCACAAACTTGCATATTTTATACTATAATTTAACCTAAATTACTAAAATATTGACAAATTTTACACTCTAAATTCAGTTCATAAGTACCATCGCCTCACTCCTAAAAATAATTCAAAACCGAGTTTTTTTTCAGTCTGCAGTACAGTCAAAATATCGAAGGGTCACAATGGCTTCAATCTAACGGATAAAAATAAATCTAAAATTATAGTATTCAACTCAACTAGAGAAATGAAAGAAGAATATAGATAGATCTCAAAGATGTTAATACAACTAGCAAGGAAACTACTTGGTGACATCTTCAAAGCATGTGCATGATGCATGAAACCAAACATAGTTACATTTTCAGATATAGATTCTCAATCTCAACATACAAGTATACAACTGATACCCACTAGATTACAAGTGTACATTTAGTACAGAGAAACAAAATTAATAACTTGAATCCAATCGGCAGGAAAATCAATAAAAATCGTTGATCACAACGCTTTATATACTTAAATTGTACGACTCCTTTCCTATAACAGCAAAACAATTAAATTCAATCGTTTAAACTTGTTAATACTCGAAAACAGATAAAGAAGATCGGTTTAGTCCTTTATCAAATAAATGGCTGCACAATGTTTGGAATGGCTTTAATGAGAATTGAATTCAACTCAATAGAAAATAATAGATAATTCATTCAAGACAAGAATAAATATCAAATAAATAACAAAAATGATCAATAATCTGATATAAAATGAAGAGGTAATTTAAGTCGTCAGAGATGCTCTTGATGACAGGCATTGTCTGCACGCTCCGTACGTGACAGCAGCAAAGAAGAAAGGGGCAGAAGAGTCTTTAATGCCAGGACAAACCTCTCGCCAAATACCTCATTTTTCCATTGATTTCTGCTCACGGTTCGTCGATTACGACGTGTTCAATCGTAATGCTACTCGTAGATCTAATAAACAAATTGGACCCTTAATCAAAATTCAACTTCCTAAATTATAAAGAACTTGAGAACCTCTCTCTCTAAATGATTTAACATCATGTAGGACCTCTCTAACTGTTTAGATTTCTAACTAGCTAAAATCTCTGGGGTTGAGCTTCGTTAACTAGCTAGAAGGTCTAATACTAGAGTACATTTTCCAACATTAATCTTTAATTTTGAATATTCTGTGGTTAGTGGTTGACTGGTTGCACAATGATCCATATAGTTTGTGTCCGAAAGGAACGTTTCTGATCTGATAAGAAAATAACAAAAATTGATCTCCTTTTAGAAGAATTAAGAATACACTGTTAACTTTACAAAGTGGTTATATAAACCACTCGAGAACAAAAAAGGCAGTCCACTGCACGTAGCTTCTGCTTGCATGCGCACTACAGGAAGATGCAGCATTTGCATCCGGCCAGGATCAATTGCATCTACTTTTTTTTATTAGCATCAGCAGGAAAAAAATTGAACCTTAAAATTATGATCTGAACATATTGCAACAAGAAGTCTGATGTAAATAATCTTTTGTATCAAATATGTAGATGCAAATAAGTCTAGTTCTTTTCATTTGAAAATGTTTCATCAGGCATGTAGACACAAATACTTATTTGTATCTGATTTGTAGATGCAAATAAATGTTGTTACTTTCATCCGAAAAAAATGTAAGAGAAAAAAAAATACTAAAATGTTGATTACATCAGAAGAATAGATGCAATAACATTTATGTTGATTTAACATCCGATATGTTGATGCAAAAGATATATTAATTTTAAATTCTAGAGACGCTACGTAGATATTATCTGACTTGTTGAAATTTGACTAGAAAAATTGGAGGGAATTTTGCCTCCAAAACAACACCCTGATGTGTACACCACGAGTGTCCACACCGTTAGATCAGATCCGACGGTCCAACATAGCTGCGAAATTAAGACGGCTCACTCTTACCCTTCCGATGTTTTCTAGGGTTTACCCATTAACCACATCACTCTCGTATCTCTCCCGCGCTCTCTTTCTCCCCAGCGGCGAGTCACAACACCAGTCCCCTCTCTCTCATTGCTCTAGTTCCGACGCTCCTACATCCACCTCTCCCGATCACACCACCACTCAACCTTTCTTGCTATCTCTGCCTAACCTCACCTCACCGCCAAAAGAAAATTCCAACAGCAACCCAAATCAATATTGAAATCAAAACCCTAAGGTGGTTGTCTCCAGGATTCAGCAGAGAACAGGTTTGCATCTCTCTTTGAACCAAGCGGAGGTCGGAGTAGGTTGCCTGGTATAGTATTTAAAGTGCTTTTAGTTTTTGGCGTGTTGGCTTTGCTGAAGAGGCTCCGAAAATCCACAACCCGTTGGGACCATGCTCTGACGCAATCTCTGGCGAGAAGGTACCGATTCCGAAAAAAAGAATGAAAGCAAAAGACACATAGAATTGTGTACAATCAATTAACTGAGTAAAATTTGGTGTATGTAGTTCTCTAGAGAGCAAGCTCGAAAGGATCCTGATAATTACTTCAATATAAGGTACTTCACTATAATTTGTATATTTGCTTTTCACATGAGATCGTACAATTAGCTTATGTTCCTTAGCTGTGCTGTCGGATTTCCAATTTAACCAAAATGGTTCTGACAACATGGCCAACCCTTTTCATAAGTTGTTAGTAAGAGCTTGCATCTGAGTGAAAATATACTATGGTATAAAGTTCATTTCTGATGAAAGACATATTAGTTCAGATACATATTCTGACAACATGGCCAACCCTTATTATGTTTTCCTATAGGATGCTAATGTGCCCAACAACAGAGATGGTGGATGGCTCCAGAGTTCTCTACTTCACTATAAATTACAATTTTGATCATTGAAATATTTAGACATGTTGTTAACTGTCTCAACCAAATTTTTGGTCAAGTATATGCGCTTCAGGGTCCAATGGACTGTACATTTGAAGTTTTAAAGCCCTTAAAATAATTGAGAACCAATTGCCTAAGTTAACAGTGGTTGGTACTTGGTATCGTTGTTTGTAGCTTTGTTCTTAAGATAATGTTAGTGTCTTTAAGGATTTGTGTTGTTCTATAAACATTTTTCTTCACAAGGATATTGCATTGCGGGCATGAGGAGCCAAATAGTGTGCAATGGGTGTAGGAGTCTTTTGATATATGCCAGAGGAGCCACGAGTGTGTGCTGTGCAGTATGCAGTATCATTACTCCTGTGCCACCACAAGGTATTTAATTTATTATTTTGTTAATGAAAGTTTTTCTGAAGTAGGCCAAACCTACTTCCTTAAAAAAAAAGGTATTTAATTTCTATATGTGAATTGTATTTTATTCATTCTTTGGTCCCTTAGGTTGCAATTGAGACTGTGGTTGCCCTTAGTAATAATTGTCTGGCTCCAACTTGATTGTATAATCACTTAGAACAAAATACTGACGTATGGAACTATTTTGTGAGCACAGACTACTTTCTTTGAAATCACAATTGAAGATCTAACGACATCCAGTTAATGTTGATTGGATTTCCTATTTTCAATCTTTTTTGTACATGATTATTATGTAGTATGATTATTTCTCTTTTGAGGTACATGTCATTTTAGTGATACTAGAGTAGATATGGCACATATTATGTGTGGTGGTTGTCGTACATTGTTAATGTATAATCAAGGGCCTCCATTGTTAACGTATACAAATATTGGGATATGTTGCAAGGCATAATATATATTGCCAGGCAGAGTTCAACATTTATTTATGAAGTATCTTTGTTGTAGGTGCTAAGAGGTGGCCACCATCTGTATGGAAGACATGGACAATTTGCAATTTTTCAATAGTATAAGAGTTGCAAGAAATAACGGGATGCCACAAAAAGAGTCCTTTACGGGTCAAGCAGGAAGCTATGCTGACAACAAGATCGTTACTAAAGCATACACAAAGATTATTAATGTGATGATGATGAGGTCTATGTGATGTGAGTGTGCTAGTAGATTAATTTAGGAGTTGTTTGGGTTTATTTTGGAGGATTTTGGTTATGCAGTGCAACATATTGGGAGATTTTGGGATGTTGTAATGAACGTTTGTTTTGAATATCACGATAAATGTTGTGATTAATGAGATAAGTTATCATCACATTAACAGTTGCTAATATCTAAATTGCATCATCATTGTTGAATCAAAATTAAAAATCATGCTACAATAAAAACACATTTGGATCTAGTACATTGATGCTAATAGAGACATTTGCATCTGTAGTTTTGAAACAATAATGTTGTATTTGCATCAACCTTGATGATGCAAAAGGTAATGAGTCGTGCATCTGTCGTAACAGATGCAAATAAAACATTGATGCAAATGTTCACTCAGATGCAATTGCGTATTTGCCGCTAGAGTATTTGCATCAATGTCTTTGCATCAAAATCCTGATGCTAAAGCCCTTAAGCATCAAACTGTTGATGTTAAAAGCCTTTATTGCATCTAACTGTGTAGATGCAAATAGTGTGTTTTCCTGTAGTGGCGGTGGTTGGACAACATTGGAGTCTTTGACGCAGTGTTTTCATGCATTTCTGCGAGAGGCTGTTTACAAGGCTTGAACACTGTGACCTCAACTTTTTTGCTGTGCCAATGCTCCCCTTCTTAAAGAACTCAGGAACAGATAAATGAAATTAGTAGATTTTAGTGTCTTACTTATCACGAAGTGTATATATATTTTAGTGTCTTACTTATCTCGAAGAGTATATAGGTGCTCGATTTGGATTTTTGTTCCCTCTGCTCATCAAGTTAAAAAAAAATCAGGTGATTTTTTGACAGAAATAGTAATACTTGCTACTCAATGAACAGCTCTCAGTTTTCCAGAAACAAGATATTCTTGGATGATAGTTCTAATTCATATTGTTGGTGTCAAAATAGAAAAAGAAGAGTATATCTATTACTCTTGGTGACTGTACATGACCTTCTTCATCAAGTATTTATTGTTCTTTAATTTGAAATAAACTTAGGGGTGGGCTCAGAAAATGGGTTTATACATCTTGGTGCATGTTTGTACTGTCTGATGTTGGAGTGACAGTTCAGTATCCACTAGACTAATAAAATTTGACAATTTTTTTTAATATTGGACTGATGTACCTCGGCCTTCTGTTATATTTTACCATTTATATTCTTAAACCATGAGCTTATATTACCAAATACCAATTAAAGGCCAGCCTAGTTAAGACTTAAAAGGTTTCAAAGAAACTGTAGCTGTAACCTGGTAAATAATTTATTGTTAAAAGTCTCGTATCAAGAATTGATCTAATGCCAGCAAACAATATATGTTATGAATTTATGATGACTTGAGAACTTCTTATGTGTGCTGTTTTCGGTGCACGAAGAATGAATCAATAATTTGTATAATTACTGCAATTGAATGGAGAGAACTATGTTTCACAAGGGCAATACAAGGATTTGAATATATTCAGTACAATTTCCTGAAAATCCAACCACAGAATTTATATCATATCGCGCTGTAGCTGATTATTTATGGACTGAAACTAATATCTAATTGCTGATTAGAGCAACCAGTTGGACGAATATTTCTATTCTGTATTTATAACACATATTACAATTCAATCACGAACAAAAAAGCTTTATCACTGAACTGGATTCCTTGAACCCTTTTAACTTGCCACCGAGAGCATATGCAAAAAAGGACGTAATATCAGAATATTTATGACATTACCTAAAAGACAATCCTGGAAACAAGGTTTACAAACAACTACAAGACACAATCTTGAACCAAATTAAAGCAAAAGGTCAAACAATTGTCTTCACTGAAAAGCCGGGGGCTCGCTGCGAATCTCCTCTTCCTGCATCGTGGTGAAATCACTTGTGAAGTTTAAATTCTGACGAATCTCCTCCAGTCTTCCCCATCATGCTGATGTTGACCGCCTTTCTGCAAACAGCACCAACCAGCATGATGATTTTCAGATTGTCGGCTGCGTGGAGTAGGTCTAAGAGGGTGTTCTGATCAACATTTAAAAATTCCTGGTCCCACTTCTTTAGCTCCTCCTCAGTTATCTTTGAGGAGCCTGACTTGGTGCTGCTACCTTCATCAGTTGTCTCAGTTTTCAACGCATCTGCTGCATCTAAATGCATCTTGCAGTATTCGATCACTTTTGCAAGGATCTCGCCTTTGACATCCGGTACCGGGATGGTGTTCCGGGCGCCTTTCTCTTCAATCATCTGGCGGAGTTTCTGTGATTGCATTACCACAATCTCAGACACTACAAACTCCATTCCATCGTCGCTCAATAGCGTGATCGTCTTGCTGTTCGAGCTGCTTGCCATTGCCTATTTTTCTTATTGTGGAAAGAGAGATCAGAAAGGAAGAGAAAACAAAGAGAATAGAGATCTTTAGTATCTTGGTTGAGCGGAAGGTTGCGAATCGAGGAGCTTAAATAACAAGCATGATATGCCTGTATTTTGAATTGGTTGTTGCGTTCGTTTCCTTCTTCTTGGGTTGAATTACAATCTTAGTTCAAGATCCGATATGGGTTTTGATGAAACGGACTTTGTCGGGCTTTTTTTTAAAGAAATTTGGTTGTACGTCGTAGAGCTTGACTGATATGGAACGAGATCTTCTACTGCGCACTAAATTTCAGTCTTTGATTTGCATCGATATTTATGCAAGTTAAACTTTATAATATCAGATCTTATGAATCAAATCTGGGCCGTCCGTAGCTTACAGCGCAGAAAATCTGAGCCGTCTGTCGATGCTGCGCGGTAGAAGCTTCCTGACTGATATGATATGATTCATATTCGTTTCTAAGGATCCGTATTAGTATATTTATGCACCTATTTTAATTATGAGATCCGTATTTGAATTTTTATGACTTTGAATTCGAAATTGTCAAAGATTATCTAAGTAATGTTATTCTATTAAACTAAATACGTGTTGAATTGTTTTAAGTCCAGATGTATCACGTATGTTAGAAAGAATCTATGAAAATAGATAAATAAGTTGAAGTATAGCTGTAATTTTTTTAATATATTCATTTATAATATAAGATAAAAAATTCATTTATTTTTTATCTTTATTAGTGTAAACTCGAGCAACAAAAATAAAGGTTTATAAATTTAATAGATTTATTTGTTTTATTATTGCTTATTCTTGAACTACTTTGATTTTATATAAAAAGAATCTTAAAGTTAACATATGATTAGAGCTGAAATATTGGAAAACAAAAATTTATATACATCAAATTTGAGCTCAAATAGTTCAAATTAGAGCTGAAATTTCTTCTCAAGTCCAAATCCAAAATTTTCAAAAAAGAATCCCCTTATGTGGTCTAGAAACCTTTATATGTATATAACACAGTGTATCAAGTCTTAAAATCATGTTTTCAAATCCTGAAAATCAAATTTGAACCATTGGTTTCATTTGAGCCTTTTGAACCCTTGATGTCAGAAATTTGTTATTTTTGTGCAGCCTTTATCTCAAGTCCAAATTTAAATTCCTTCGGTGAGCATGTAACATGTGTTCATATGAACCTCCAAAATTAATTTTATAATTTTTGGACAAACATATTTGAGTTATCCTCTTTTCAATTTCAGATTTCTGAAATTGTCAAAAAATAGAGTTTAAATGCATAAAATAGCTCCCTTTGTCCAAATTCAATTTTTTTAAACAAAAATGCTTGTTTTGATTTCCTAAACATGAATCCAAGCTTCAAAGTATAGGTCATCTACCAAAATCATCAAGTTGTATCAAAAAATCAAATGAGCCCCTAAATGGCACCAGTCTCAAATTTGTGTCTGACACCTGATTCAAATCTCTCTCAAATCTTTCAACTATTGAATTAGATCTAAATCTTTGTATCAATGTATAGACTAACGCCTATATTTTAAGGAATTAATTTATCATTTGCCATTCCTTTGTACAAATTTTGAGAAAATCAACTTAGAAATGGGGAAAACACACATATCTAAGTCTCTTTTGGACTATTTCTGTTTCAATTTTCAAATTCAAACCCTTTACAAAAATTTTCAAGTTTCAAGTTTTTTTAGTCTTCAAAACAAACTCATGGACTTTCTTAAATCAATCATCAAAGCTCAAGTTATGCAACTAAAATCCAATTTTAGGTTTGGTAAATATCAGCTGCTCAAATAAGCACAAACTGAACTTAACTGAACTAAATTCGAAATTTCTTATTTGAGAAAGCTTTGAAATTGACTTGTCATGATTTTTTGATATTTATAGACTTGAATACATGCTTGCTTAATTGTTCATAGGTCTGATTAGCCATGAAAATTCTAACCAGACTCAAATTTGACCAAAATTAACCTTGAATTGTACCAAATTCATTTTCTAATTTTGGCTAATCAAATTAGTGCTTGAAATGCATTCTGAAATGCTTATGGATGCTTGTTGCATCATTGAAACTTGAACTGAGCTCTCTGAAATTAAAAAATAGGCTTGAAAATTGGTGTCTTGCCTGAAATGTTTTCTAACAACAAATTGAACCCTTTTGAAACAAATTCAAACCAAATTTATTTGTTTCGACCCAATAAAGTTTTATCAAATATTCACAAGTAGCGTTTTAGCGATATTTATTTGCGTCTGCAAAATAGATGTGCATAAGCATAAAACTATTATATTTATTTGCATCTGTCATGCTGATGGGCATCAACATTTTAGAACATCTCTACTCGTCCATTTAAAAAAATAATAACTACATTTATTCGCATCTGCAGTGCTGATATGTATCAGTATTTGCATCAGTTATTCTGATGAAACAAGTTCAAATCATAACTCCAACGCACACATTTTTGTTTTTGATGTTATTAAAAAATACATATGTAATTGACGCCTTTCAAATGTAAATGTCGCATATTTATGTAGTGCCTCTCCATCGAGCTCTTGAGCCTGAGCATCCTAGCTGCATTGTTTGCTCACTTGTTGTTAAAAAACAAAAAATAAGAAAATACTTTTCAAAACAAAATAAACG